>JAQQBR010000006.1:661823-672409 GCA_030347285.1 Microctonus hyperodae
TGGAAGATTCGATGGTGAACAGTCTGCATAAATTTGTAGATCATCCATCTCATTTGTAGAGAGAGAGAGAGAGAGGAGATAAGAAAAGGACAGAAAATCAAACGCACCCCCAATGCCAAGAGTAGAATGCCGCGTATTGGTAGAGGGAGAAAATAGACAAGGAAAAAGGAACGCTGTATATGACGCTACAACGCTAGTATCTAGTATGAGATACGCACTCACCTTTGTGGTTCATTAGCACTTGATTGGATCTCACTAGGTTTAAAATGTTCTCCTAAATATGATGTCACACAATTTTTATGCACGTCTTCCGTACATAATTTTTTCCTAGCTGATGGTCCTGCACCACTTTCATATTCAGAGTCTGTGTCACTTCCGGCCATAATTTGTTATTATTCACCCGAAAATTCACAAAATATGAATTTACAATTTTATTCACTTTAAACGTAGAATATTTAATGTATTGAACAAAATATTGATTTATAAAATTGTTCAAGAATGAAATGATATTACGAAATCACCGTTTGCGTAACGCTAGCAAACTCACAAACGAACTACTGACTGAAATAAACATGTGTTTATGAGAGAAAGAGAACAAAAATGTGTGCGCACTCTCCTACTCCTACAGTAATATATGGGGACCAGCCTTTAAGACGCGAACGCCGCTTACGGGCGATAATGAAAGTAGTTCGTAGATACATTCTATAGATAATAAGTTGGTAACACTTTTCTAAGATACACTAATACTTCAAGTGCTGTGATTACTGCCTTATGTGATTCGACTTACTTAATTAACAATAAACTTAATTCATAAATAAATAATATAACTAATTCAATACAAATCCGCATAAATAAATATATATGTAGACCTAGTCCCTACAAATATACGAAACGTAACTCCCTCTCTATTTATCTTCACTAACTTAAATCTCCCTCTCAACGGCTATACAACAAGCCTACTCAGCAGATCACTACTTTTCACAATTCCAGCCAATAACATTAGTTAGATTCTGGTGAAATTGTGAATAGTAGAGTGGTTGTACTGCCTTGTTTCAAAAAAAGAACCATCACCTCAATTTTCGTCAGAAAAATGACGAATGATCACTGTAAATAATACTCAACATATTGCAACAATGACTTTTCATAATCATATAATGTACAATTTTGTAATTTGCAATTATTACAAATAATCTATTATTGTTATTGCCATATACAAATATAAATTTTTCTGTTATAGGACTATCCCCAATTGTCAATGACATAGTATGTATACCAGGTGCCTGACTAGAAATCATATGGTTTTTATTTCCGCATCAGAGCCTAGTGTTCTCCTGTACATCTAATAAAATGTCCATGAAAGCTTTATGGAACTAGGTGCGCTAAAAGGTTGTCACTGTTCTGTGAAGATTATTATAGTTTATGAATAACTGTATTCTGTTTATCAATAAAAAAAATAATAATGACAATGATAATTATAATAATATTAGTCAATTATGAAATTTATTCGTAATTTAATTGAAAAACAAACAAATAATGCATATTTCCATCAATTTTTTTCATCTTGCTGCTACGGAATGTTGAAAAAAATTTAGTTCAATATTGATTATTAGATGTTATTACTGTAAGAAAACAGTGTGTTTATATTATGCAATTATTATATACCATTTTTTTCTCGTTTGATTTACTGTCTAAATTATTGTAAAATAATAGGGATAAATGAGAAATATTGCATATTTTGTTATTGTTGATAATTAATAAGGATAACTTAGGTTACAGAATTTTGTTCTTCTTTATACTTGCCCACAAACTCCCAGATTGGATGTAACATTACATTTTAGATTTTTATGACTGGTTTTCTAGCTTCTACAATACCAGCCAAATGATATTTTCTTAAATAATGATAGAGTATTTTTAAATAATAGTGGTCGAAGATGGAGAACTTTATTCATATACTCATAGCATTATCTTCTTTTAAATCCATATTTTTTCCTTTCGTAGAATAAATCCGTCTTAGAACTTCCTAAATTGACAATCTTTGGACATCCATCGCGCTAAAATTTCATATAAAATTACAAGACCAGTTGAAATAAATAACACACGCCAGACACAAAACTACTTACATCTTTCTCTTGGATAGTACATTCCTTACAATAATAAGCATCCGAAACGCCTGGACCACCACAGATGACACAGCGACCCTGATATGAACCATAGTTACACTCATCACAAATTCTTACAAGAGTGCATGGTCGAACATATGAATCACAAATGACACATTTACCATCATCTTTTTCGCATAATCGTCCAATAGCTGTTGGAACAAACAAAAATATGAGCATAAATTTACTATTATTTTCTAGATTCTATTACTATCAACCTCATTTTGCATGGAAATATGCTTTATGATTTAACTCTATAGAATAAAAATTATGAGATTATTATCATGAAATAGATAGTGTGGTGAATATGCTGATGATTTACGTACCTACACCTGGTTGTTTTCGGCAGAAAATTAAATCGGGATGATGCTTAGCCATTTAATGCAATTTACTGGCTTTAGAATTATAAAAATGATGTGACTAACAACAATTGAAACCTAATTTCATCTACGCTTTCTGTTCTGCTATCTACTGAAAACGGTCATAGACAATGCAGTGATAAGAGCATCCATAACGTCTGCGCACTAAGATTTCTCTACAACCCTGTATCCACAGAAGCAAAAATTCGGGTAGCTCCTAGGGCCCACATATCACAAATATGAATAATTATCAAATATTTCTAATACATCCGATGTAGGCCCAAACAGAAATATTTGTTTTATTACAGTCGAATCTCTTCTGGCGTCCCACATGCGAACTGTATATTCTAAAAAAAAGGATCAGGGTCAGGGCAGTACACATCTACTCTTCAACTCTATACTTATCTCTAACTTTTCACGATTCCAGGCTTCCAGCCAATAATATTAGTTAGATTTTGGTGAAACCGTGAAAAATAGAGAGATCTGAAGTGTAGACTTCCTTTATCACTTTCTTCGAAACGTTGCTATATGCGACACGAATGGAAGTTTGACTGTGTGGATTATCCACAGTGGATATGCAACAAAATTTGATAGCGGACGCAATCATCAGCGATACGAGTAGTCAATTGTGGTACTAATGTACTATCTCACACTGTGTGAGACTTACAACCGTTTCATTTTACATTTTCCCAAGTATCAGCTCTTGTTTCTATTCTCCATGATATGACATTCTCTCACTTCTCAGTATTACATATATGCATAAATTATATCATATTGTAGATATAATTGTTCCATTGGTAGTACAACAACACTACTCTACAGATTTCTACTTTTCACGATTCCACTAAAATCTAACTCATATTATTGGCTGAAATCGTAAAAAATAGTGAAAAGTAGTGATCTGCTTGAGTAAGATTGTTATATAGCCAGGTCATTTTATGATGACCTTATTATTTTTGAATAGCAGAGCCCTGCGACCCGTGAGTGGACTTTCATTACCCAATTACAGTCAGACTCCCTCAATATTCTCCGATTAGGAGTGTAATATTTTACTCTTTTTTTTCGAGGATAACCTCTCCCGGGAAATCTATAAAGTTTTATTTTACTCAAGTCTCCATCAATACAACAACCAGGAATAAAACAATAATTTTCTGATCGCTTAGTTTTTACCCATGTTTACTTCATTAATCAAAAACTGTATAAAATTATTATTTTTACCCTTTTTATCAACACTGTTCACTCACATATATGGAAAAATCAGTTGAAAAGTGCCCAGTGCCCACGATATTCACGACGAACGCTCGCATCGATTTTAATTCTAGCTCCGCCCCTGTGCACATAGCCTTTGATGAAATTTCATCCAGATTTGAGTTTTATAATTTACCGACCTGTTTAAAACGCCATCTGTTGAATATACAAAATCTCAAATTCACCGTGTGGATTCACTAGTTGACACCTCGATTACTGCCGTACATAGCTATTTTGTAATTATCGAGTTGATTATTATCGAATACATACCTATATACCTATATACGGCATCAACACGATAGAATGTGTCTTTTTTAATAAAGCTTCGTAAAATTTGCAATGCGAGTTATAATAAATAATTTTATGCAAGCTCACTAAATACCACAATCACATCAGCTGTTGTGTTAGTGACATCTTGGGAAATAATTTACTCAATCTTTTTCCAACAATAATACTGAGCAACTAAATCATAAAATCTCAGTTTATATCCAGCAAGATTTATTGTATAGTCAATATTATTTTTATCGTAAAAGCTTTTGGAACAATTCATTATTCACGACGGGGTTACTACAGTAAAATTTTTTAGTGATAACTATTGTTATCTTCAGCTTTATCCGGCCTTGATTAGATATGTTGAGGTATGTATATTAGATATGTGGAATATGTATATATTAATTTACGATATTACATTTATATACTATTAATTAATATACTAATTCTAGGGAAGAATATGAATCTCTCGGACCATTTCCACTATTTGTGATTTAAAATATTGACAATAAAAAGTCATATATTTTAATATATATATATATATATATGCACATGGATATTGTGAAGTTTTACAATTGTGGATGCATTTTATATAACTCTTATGCTATCTTGGTCGTAATATATTCAAGTAGACTATAAATCTTGTTGATTGATGATTAATTCATTACAAAATTTCCGTGAACCTGCAATTAATGATTCGGATACAGATAGTTTGTAAAATATAAACAAATGGAGTCGATGGCGAATTATATTGATGTAGTACAATGTCACTGGACGGAGAAAACGATAATTTATCAATTATTGGAGAATTGTCTGATCATGTGGCAGCACATTCCAAAATTGCCATTATTCATTGTCTGGTCAAAATTAGAAGTGATACAAAAATTCTTGATCGTCTCATTAAAGACGGTGGAATTGATATCTTGACGAAATTACTTAAATGTCAAAACGTAAAAATACTTGACAATACATTAAGCATTCTTGCCAATGCGTTTCTCAAAACCACCGTTAGAGAAGAGGTAAAAGAATAATATTCAACGAAAGACAACTGATATTCAATATTATGTTTGTTTTTCATAGGTTCGTTTCAAGAAAATTGCATACAATGTCGTTCGCATAATAAAGAATCTACCATCTGGAATAAGTTTACATTGCAGAGCATGCAGACTCATTGGTAATATGGCAGAGTCAATTGTTCATGCAAAAGCTCTCGATGAAGCAGGTGTTGTCTCAGCACTTAATAATATTTTAAATTCAAAAACTAATACCCAAACACTGGCAATGGCTATAAGAGCCATCAGGTAATTAATCAATTTAGTTATGATATAAATTCAATCGTTGATATTTTATTAATTTTAATTATTTCAGGAATATTTGGACTGTGATGGAAAAAAGTCAAAATGAAATTTTAGAATGTGGTTTGGTAAAAAATATAACAACTCACTTAGTGTTATATAAAGCAAAATTTCAAGAAGATCAAACTCTTTTCAAATATAAAGAATTAGCTGAAACATGTCTGAAAGCAATACGAGCATTTGCGGATACTCTAGATCCACGCGCAGGAGAACAAATGAGAATAAAAAATGATTTACGTGGTTACAAATGCATTGTTGACTATTGCAAAATAGGAAATCGAATGTCATTCCAAGTGCTCTATAAACTCAGTCGAATAGCTGATCATCGGCCAAATCTCGGTTCAGCTGGTGCAATTGTCTGCATTATAACATTTTTAGAGTCTCAGTTATCAGACAATTTAAATTCTTCATTTTCTAGCGAAGCCATAATGAGTCTCTGTCTTTTTTCACGTGAAGCCGTTAATAGATTACGAATACGTGACGCTGGTGGTCTTGAATTAATATTGAAACTTTTGGCAGAGATTCAATACGAAACTCATCATGCCATTTTACTTCATGCATTGACACAATTCGTTTATGATGAAGAAAGTATTGCAATTATGATTAAAAATGGTATTGTCAATGTATTAGTTAGTCGATTGAAGCGAATGGTACTTGATAATCGATTAACAACACATGAAATCAATGAAAATAATTTAACATCACGTAAACGGACAGTCGACGATATGTTAGCATCAAATAAAATAATTTGTAATAAAGTTAAACATAATCGATTAAGCAATAGCAGATATAGTTTGGATTTGCATCCAAATGAATGGAGTCCACGTAGTATTAATAGTGCGTGTTCATCGCCTTCATATTCATCACCAACATCACATTGTATAAGTAACGGTACAAATGATGAGGATGAAAATTACAGTCCGGTTTGTAGTGACGATGAAGATAGGATTGATGAAGATAATATAGCAATACACGAGGAAGTCGATTCACTAAATAGTTACAGGTCAACAAATATTGGCAATGACGATGGTGGTACAGGGGAAAATGGTGAAGAATTCTCGAAGGTTGATTCAATGGTAGGATTAACTGAGATTTATCTACCGCATTTGTGGACACTGAATTTACTAACGAAATTAACATTTTGGAATGATCCAATTGAGGGATTAGCACATCCAACAACTATTCAAGCTCTCACGGCATATATTGAGACATCGGAAAATTTTCGTGCACCATCAATCTTGAATAGAATTCTCAAAAATCATGTTTATTTTTTGCCCTTGTTGCTGCAAGGATTTGTTTTCGATGCACAATTGCTTAAAAATGCCCACGATTACTTGGAAATACTAAGTAATATTGCAGAATCAGGTGGCGCATTTGGAGATCTTTCCACCATTTTATTGCGTGGTCAGGAGTCACATAAATTAATAGTTGCTGTGTCTGTACCATTTCTTTTGCAATCTAAAGATAAATTGCGAATACTAATGGCTGATTATGGTGGATTAGACCTCATTTTTAATTTATTGAAGGATGAAAAACATCCTTTGAATGAAAATTCAATTTTATCTGTTTGCCAATTGGCAAATGCACTCGGAATTGTACCGGAAAAAATTGAACGACAATCGGTTCCTAATAATGACCAACAGGATAATAGTTATTTTTTAAATAATAATAAAAAAGAAATAAATAGTGAATGTGATAAAACAAAGCGAAAAGATACTGTGACATTTGAATTGGATGGTGGTGAAACAATAGACGTTAACCGTCAATTATTATGCACTAAATCTGAAGTGTTTCATGCTATGCTTGAAGGAAGATTTTTTGAAAGTAGACAAAATAAAGTACGACTCCCAAATGTATCAAAGGAAGGACTTTCTATGCTTTGTTCAAGTGCTAGTGGACGTTTATTAAATGGAAAAAATGATAATAACAATCACGATTTAAACATAGAAGCACTCTTAGATGCAGTTTTACTTGCAGATAAATTTTTAATGTTTAACGAATTAGAAACGTTAACAGAGATATCAATATCGCGGTTAAGTTATGATAACTTAAATCGTGCATGGAGTTGGGCCAGATCTAATAGTTGTCATGATTTAATAATATGTTGTGAGAAAATTTTCCTTACATCAAAATTTTCTCGCAGTAATAGAATCAGTGCATTTCGTGATTTCGCTACTAATCATAATTTCAAAGAATTTGTAAATGATTTAGAAGATATCATTAAATCTGAACTTTTAATAAGACAATGAAAATGCGCCATATGAAAGAAATGAAAAAAAAACAACAATTGTAAATTAATAGTTAAGATGATGTAACAGTGCTACTTGATTGTTGATACGGTTGAATAATTGCATAATTAATTTAAATTATATCCAAATGATACTTCTCTCTTGATGTTTCCATTTTTAATCATATTCATTATCTAGTCTAAATAATTTCGCGTTTTTGCATGTTTCATTTTTTATTTTTGCGCAAGCAATATCCTTGAAAAATAATTATCATGTGCATTATATATTTTTACGTATATGTACAAATCTATATAAAATTAATATCATAATAACAAAAAAAATGAATCATAGTTTATTTCGAGGTTTCAATTTCAATTGTATTGGCTCTGATGGCACCGCTATCAAATGCAATTTCATTCGAATTTTATCAGCATTTGTACACTCAATATGAAAATTTTTAATTAGCTGTTGAAATACAAATTAATTAAAAAAAAATTCAATGCAACAATCTGCTTGCATAACTCAATCAACAAACTTACCTCATAGAGTACATGTATCATCTGTGCTTCAGCTAATTTTCTTCCAACACAGCTTCTCGCTCCCATTGCAAAAGGTATACTAGCATGAGCATTATAAATCTTATTATATTGGCCCTTTTCATTTCTAATCCATCGATCTGGTATAAAGTTGTTGGGCTGTACAAAGTTTTTTGCATCTCTTCCACTCGAATAAAGTGACATTGAAATCAATTCCTACAGTCAATAATTATTAAAATAAAGTTACACATACGACATACATGTATTACATGGATATGAAAAAATGATGAATATTTGTATTATTTACTCCTTTTGAAACCGGATAATTTCCTATGATGGCGTCGACTGGCAAAATTCTTGTTATAAACGGTGCTGTTGGATATAATCTAAGTGATTCCTTTATAATTCCTTTTATGTGTAAATCATTGGTAATTGTATTCAATTCAGCATTGGAGATTTTTTCTGCTATTTCATTTTGAACCTCTGAATGAGTTGCCAATAAATACAATGCCCATACTGTTGAAACTGCTGTCTAAATAAACGTTGAAATTGAATTTAATTGAACGATCATTTCTACATCATTTAATAATAATAAATTGATTTTTTTTACTGTATCTCCAGCAGCCAACATAAGATCCATGACTATTCTATTGACATCTTGCTCTTGAATACCTTCTTTTTTCATCATACTAATGAGCCCATCTCCTTCTAAATCCTTCATACTGATTATCAAGTCTCGAACAATTTGAAAAACATTGTTGAATGTTTGCACAAGTTCGTTCCAAACTAGAAATCGAAACGTTGTCACATAATTGATTGGAATAACAGACAACTTTGCACTCAATTCAAATATTTTATGAAGTGATTTGGATAATTTCTCAATATTCAAATAATAAGACTCAGAATTCTTATATTGCGCCCAATTAGTACCTAATAACGTTGCTATTATCCCTGTCAAAAATTAAAAACAATTCAATTTTCCATTCATCTTTTGATTTATACTCAATATTATTTTTCTAAAGACCTTCAATGGACCACTGATATAACTGTCCTTCTAGATCATCAACAATCCAGTAATTATTACTATATTGTCCCCATTTTCGTGTCAATGATACAGCAGCTTCTCGACAAGCATAATTAATAACTGCGTTCGCCAAATTAGGTACGAGTAAAAGACGATTCATAATCCTTCGGAAATGTAACCATTCTTCACCATCCCTGCATTAACATAAATAAAACACCAATGATATTTAATACAATTTATATATTTCACAGCTAATTAAAAGAATTAATATATAAATATGTTGATATATAAATATAAATAACTACATGAATAGTAATCCGCGTGAACATTTATGCATTTTGTTATATAGCAACCAAACTTCAGGAATAAAATGTTTAGGTGTGTCACCTTCAAGTTTGAATATTTTTCTGTATTCATTTGGAGAATTGGTGAATATTATTGCAAAAGAACCCATGCGTTCTTTATAAATAGGTCCTAATTCTTCGTGCCTTTTGTTTACTATTTCATGTAAATTCAATGCTTTATCATGAAAAATAAGAGATAAAAATGACTGAATGAATGATGGTCGGGGACTCTCCGGCATTGTTAATTTATTTACAATAGCTTTTTTTGTGTAAGGACATCTCTGTACATTATAATTAAAATTTTTGTTATATTTTACGATGAATTTGAAATGATAATGATGCACAAATAATTTTTTATTATTGATCAAAATATAAGTCATGTTTTTATTATCTAATTTAAAGTTATCAAAAAATATTTATAACTATGATAACAAATCAAATTTTTTTATGAGTATCACATATAAAAAAATCCACTGTAAATCTGCAGCAGGGTTATGTCTTGGAATACACGGTTTTTTTGAGAGAAGCAACTGTAAAAAAAATTCTTCTAGCACACTGGAAGACGCCGCTCCCACTCTCAATTGGTTGAGAGCCCATTACTGTGATGCCCAACGTAGATACAATTTTATACAGAATTTTAAAATATATCTTAGGTTCCATGTTGTGACTAATGAGATGAGGATGTTTGATGTTGGGAGAATAAATCAAAAGCGTTTATTGACACACAAATAATTTGCACAGTAAAAACTTTTTTGTAAAAATCTGTACTCAAAATTTGGGTAAAAATTTTTTTTCATATTCGACCTGAAAATTATGTCGGAACCACACATTTCTCATGTGTCTCTATTCAACTCGATGGATAGTGTGTTAAATACTCACGAAAAGTTGAAAAATATATATTGACTTAAATGTACATAGGCTAAGAAATAAAAATTTATAATGAGATTCAACATGTTTCATGCATGAAGTATTATTCATTTTACGCGAAATCATTTTTCTGGTTTAATATCAATTTTCAAGTTGAAAACCGATACAAAATCTACGTTCAAAACAGTTGATACAA
>JAQQBR010000006.1:817951-830843 GCA_030347285.1 Microctonus hyperodae
TATACCTTTTTTATACCTTAAATCGTAATAAAACTATCTCTTGAAAATTAATTTTATGAATCATATCATGAATTTTATAATTTTGGAGATAATCATATTTGTGATGCTACGAAAAATATTCATGACCAGATTGCAAAGAAATCTTGGATTTGCATAGAAAAAATATCAATAATTACTTATCTAGTTTAAAAATAACCGGAGGGTTTCTATTAATAACAGAAATAAACAAATAAGTCGAAATATTTACAGTTTTTTTCGATGAGTGATGAAGATATGGCAACATCGCATAATAAAGGTTAGATGATGTGTTCTTTATCCATACAAACCATTGCTCATCGGTGTAAGGCGACGTTGTCAGATCCACGAATCAACATATATATATGAAAGAGAGCTCTCTTAATGGATTCGAAATTTGAAAAATTCATTAATTTACATTAGTATTTTTCCATGAAGAAAAAAAATTTCATTGTATGTAATTTACGAAACATGTTTAGCCCAAAAACATATCCTTTTCATGAATCGATTCGGTTTTTTGAGTGAAGAGAATATAGTTTTGAACAATAAAATATTCGATCCAAAAAAGTAAAGTTTCACCATAAGCAATCATTTTTTCATCTAAGGGGTTGTTATTTCAGCTCTGAAAAGTCTCCAATCAATTTTTTAACTTACAAACTATTTTTTTGAGTTGGAAGTGCTTTATTGTATGAAGACAATTTTCTCAGCTGACGCAAGCGACTTCTCCATTAATTCACAGTTGGGTGAAGTGATCAAAACACGCACCTCACTACAGTGAACTTATCCACCAGATTTTTTCGCCATATTCACTTTAACGAAAGATTCATCTTATAGGACTTCACCATACCAATGTTGGACTGTATCAGGATATAATAAAAAAATGTGAAGGAGCAGCAAGGAAATACAATTATTGCATGAAAAAAAAATAATTATTTGTAGCTGCGACAGAACAGGAACTGCAAAAGGAACGTAAAAATAAAAATACTACAATGTCACATTGAACATAAAAAATTATTTTTTTCGATCTACAAACTATATTCTGAATGAAATTGGTTTTATTACGTTGATTGAATTGATTATCAGACAAAAAATAAATCGCAGTGTACGATTTCAAATAAAAGAGAAATGCTCATATGTTTAAATTTATCATTAGTTAATGTTCATTCCCTTTAATTTCGTCAACGATGGACAACTTATTTTCCGCTTATGATAATAATAATAATAGTAGTAGTAATAATAATAATATTAATAATAATAATAGTAATAGTAGTAGTATTAGTAATTAATTATTCATTTATAATATATAATAATGATAGAAGACTATCATCATGAGTGAAATTTTCACAAAGACGAGAAGTCGCTAAAAATTAATTATCGATGTGAAAAAAAATTTTTTTTTTCGCCCTCTGCTTTTTTTTGTTTATTTGTCTTTCTTTTTTTCGTTTAATATCGTCTTATAAAGTATAGGTCATTTGTTGACCATCTGAATATAAACTGAGATTACAATGGTATAAAGAATCGTAAAAATCGTATATATTTCCATTTATAATATTTATATATATAAAGACGCCAGCTCGCTGGAGAAGCGAATCGCATTTTATTTATCGTCGGTCCTCCATGCGAGCCGCAATTTGAGCTTTAAGATGCGCGTACATATTTCATCCACACTTTTTTAGTATTTGCATCTACTTTTCTCGCCCACTCATCCACATCATTTATATTTTTTGCTGTAAGAGTTTATCGTGTAGTTAAATTATCATTTCTTATTTTTTTTTGCTTCTTTTCTTATATTTTTTGTTTGTTTGATTCGCAACTACAAATGCGTATCGAACAATTGACTTAAAGGGCCACAATTTATGCCAGATGTCTATTTATTACTTTTTTTTATCAAGGATTTTTCATCTCGAATTAAAAATTCAATCATGAAAAAAAAAAAAAATAATAAAGAAAATAAAATATATTAGTGGAAAGATACTTATTATTGCATTTAAAAGCATACAAATAATTAAGAAATTCACTAAATCTGGCATAGATTGTGGCCTCAATACGCTTATACAAAAATCATTACAATCCAATTTCCAATCACCAAATTAAATAATTACTTCATCATGTTATGAGGTTCTATTAATTTGTCCATTTTTTCGCATGTGCTCTTTATCTATATTGTTTTTTGTTTTCACATTCAATTTGCATCTATAAATGATCACGTTTTTGTGCCCGTCCACAGTAAGGTTATTGGAAATATGAGCTTATATGCAGAAGAAGATGATTCTAATTGTGATATTTCATCATGATGTCATAAAAGAAAATTCTCTTATATGTTTCTTTATGATACGAAATTGAATAAAAAAAGTATCGTTGCTATAAACACAAACAAAGACACAATTACCAACATTGTCTTCAATGAATTTTTTCACTTTTGATAGTAATTTTATGTCCATAGTGTATCATGAGTAAATATTTAGAATTCATTTAGTATCCTCATAGTTTTCATCATTCAATTATTATTGTTTTGGCACCATAAATGCGCGCTCTAATACTTAATCTCTATTTTGTGCGTATGAATTTCTTATTTTTTGTTTTTGTCATATATATACTACATGTTATATACATGCCGTATACATAAATTATGTACGATTATTGTTTTGGCCACTCTACTTGTGATATCGTTTATCACATTATATTATTGTCTGTGTTCTGCAACGCACAATTACAAATATCATTTAGAACAATTTTTTAAATTCACTTCTATACAACGTTGCCCAACTGCATTTGACCTATTTAGTAATGTCACACAATTATATTATTTAAAAAAAATTTTTTTGTCATTTGTTTTCTGGCTTAATTGAAATCATATAACGTCGTTTAGAATGTGACGTTAATAGTGAATGGAATAGCTCATCTCCTTCTTTTTGCAGTGGCAGCAGCGATCATTTGTCTTATCATTGGCTCTGGAGTACAAATTCGTGGCTCGCACTTCATATTTCCATCACCTCCACATCTGTTATTAATAAATATATGAAAAAAATTAAATTGAATATCATCTTTAATTAATATGTTATATTATATATAGATATCTCATTCTTTTTCAATGAATGACTTACAAGCTAAAAATGATTTAGTCTATTTATGGATAAATAGGTGGTCAATCGATAGATTTTGTCTTCTTTCTAAATCCGAGTGGCGTTATTATCGAAATCTCATGGCAGATCAAATATACCCGCCAAAACCTCGCCGAGATCTATAAAGTTGCAAATGAAACGTCTTGAACTCTATACTTTCAAAAGCCATAGTTGATCGGACATGTGATTCCGATAAAAATACCACCTTGATCTTGAAAGAAGACTTCAAAATATTTCGATTGACCACATGTAGACCTTGAATATACTGAACTATTTTTGGCTTGTAGAGGGTCATTCGTTGAAAAAGAATGACACATAATATATATATATGTATAAATATATCGTGTGCAATTTATGAAATATCTTGATACTCACATGCAATGTAGGCAAGGTCCTGAGGCTGACTGGATAACTTCACCAACTTTGTATGCTTGACCTCTGATCTGACATCCGCTACGTCTCGTCGCTCCTTTATATGCGTGCGAGAGGAAATGCGGTGGCAATGTTGTGGTTGTGGTCGTAGTTGTTGTTGTAATATTGAGTGATGTAGCCATTGATACAGGACATTCGTATCTTGGACAACAGAAACCACTGATTGGTTCTTCATGGCAACCAGGTATTGGCGGTGGACAGCTCTGTTGTAAACAAATTATATCACCACGGAAGCAGAAACAAAAATCACATGGGTCATCTCGTGGAATTTGTTGAGCTGATACATAAACTTTTCCACCATAACGACAAGTTCCCGGTCCATAGACTGCTTGATCATCTTCGTCATAATCTTCTTCGGGATTTAGATGAGTACCACCGTTTATTGGGAAATGTGGATTTTCCTCACCAGATACAGATTGCTCAGGATATTCACCTCCAATTGGAGCTTCAGTTGTGCTTGGTGGAATATATCCATGATCTAGACTCGTTAAATTTTTTTCAGTTTCCGTAACATGCTCTTGAACAATTTCAGGTTCAATTACTTGTTGACCCTCATTCTCCCCATGCTCAAAAATTAATGATGGGTCGGAAATTGGATGTTGAGTATCATCATCAATAGATCCTACTGGTAGGTCTGCAGGTTTGGTTTCATCTGTTGTGTGTTCAGATTCTTTTGAAGGTTGAATTTCCATTGCTGGGTTCTTCTCAGAGGTTTCTGATTCCACTGGGGTCATCGTATGTTCATCGAAAGATCCTGCTGACGGTTGGGTAGTGAGTTCTACAACAACTGATTGTGTGACAGCTTCTTTAGTTGAAGATAATATCGCTGGGGTTGTTGTGGATTCGTCAGATACATTTGTCAGGATATTTGTAGGTTTTTCATCTGCAGATGTCATTGGTGAAATTTCTTCAGCTGGGGTGGATGATTCAACGATTGTCGGAAGTACAGTTGATAGTGTATCTTCTATGGGTGAGGTCGTTTCAAGAGATTCCGTTTCTTTAGTAATTTCAGCAGTACTCATTTCTTCAATTGTAGGTGGAGTTTCAACTTTAATTTTAGTTGTAGTTTCTTTTTCATCTTCAACTGAAGTTCCAATTGGTTTTTCTTGTGACACCGGTTTAGATTCGGCTGTTTCCGATATTACTGATGAAGTCGTCGGTGATTCGGTCGCTTCTGCAGAAGCTTCAGTTGGTGGTTCTTTGTTTGAGAAGTCAGTAACAGTTTCCGCTGATGTTTCTGTTGGCAATACATGTTCTTCCGTTGGGATTTTTGGCACTGGTGATAACTCGGGCGTTGCGGGAAGTGATGAAGTTTCTTCTTCTGGTAATTTTGTTGCTTCTTCAGTTTTTTCAGTAACAATAACAGAGGCATTAACATGTTCAGGTAATATATCTGCTGTTGGTGAAGGTTGCATTTCCAAGGGCACCCCGGTCAGTTGCTCATCAGCTGTTACAGGTGTTTCTGAAGTTTCATTATTGGCGATGGCTGTTTCAGTCTGTGATTCGATTTCTGGGATTTGTGTTATATTCGTTATGCCTTCTGTGGCTTTTTCGTGTTCTTCTGTATGATATTTTTCAGTGGAAAGTTCTGATTCAACAGGCACAATATTTGCTAGTGGTGTTGTTAGATACTGCTCGGTTTCACCTTCAGTAGATTCAGACTCTAGTATTGATGATTCGGTTGATGGTGATGTTGTTTTTGCTGTTTCTTCGGATGATTCTTCACTCTCTGTTACATTTGGAAGTGATGCGCTTGAGGTATGCTCCTCATGTGGTTTATTCATTATAACTGATGTTTCAGTTACTCCTGCTTCATTCATCGATGGTGTTGTAACAGCATTAAATTCGTTGATTGAAGTTTCAGTCAATTCACTTGAGAAAGGTTCAACGGTTTGTTCCTTATAAATATCAGTCATTGATGGTTTGGTTTGCTCTGAACTTTCTGGAGCAATTGATGATGATGCAGTTACAGATGGATCAACGGGTTCAGACGACGCAGTTTCATGTGATTGAGGAGATTCGGTGGATTTCTCGGCTTCGTCTTGGGATATTATGAAAGGTTCAGTCGTTTCTTCAGATATTGCACCAGCTGTGGTACTTTCTTTGGTTATCGAATGTTCGAGAGGAATCGCTGGCACAGTAATTTTATCATCTGAGGGAACGATAGTTATTCCCTGCTCTTCTGGTTTTTCTGTTTTCGGAATTTCTATGGGGTTTTCAGAAAGATCCTTATGCTCTTCAGTAACCATTGGAGTGTCAGTGTTGCTAACTGGTAATGTTCCGTTGGGTGGTTTAACATCTGATTTTTCTGCAAGAGGGGAAGTAGTCATTTCAATATCAGAAGATGTCGATCCAGTTTGTTCTTCGCCATATGAAGATACGTTATCATTCGCTTCAGTTTTTTCTGTAACTGAATTCTCTGTAGATAATTCTGCAATTGTCGAGGTAGACGTAAGTTCACTTGGATGTTCTGATGACGAAGACCCTTCTTGGTATTTTTCTGATGTTTCATCAATATTTTCTATTGGACTTTCAACTATAATCGTTGTTGGCTTTTCTTTCGTCACGAAGCTCTCTTCACTAATTGTAGAAATTTCTTGTGCCTCTGATGATGATGGTGTAACAAATTCACTGGTATCGGTACTTATTCCATCATGAACTACAGTTGACATCGGAGATTCATCAATTTTTTCAGGACTAATCGTTGCACTTTCAGTTCGTGTGTTATTCAGAATAGAAATTGAGTGACCGTCGTCCTTGAGAACGCTCACCACTTCTTCGTTGTCACCTTCAGGCGCATGTGAATCAGTTGTTGGTTTTATTTTTACATCCATTCCTTCTTCAGTTACAGTATCGACTTTATCGTGTTCACTAACCCTATTATCGAGAGACGGAACAACGTGTTCATTATCTAATTCAGCAGGTTTCGTCAATTCTATCTTGTCTTGAGGTAATGTTGATGAGGTTTCAATTTCTGGTATAACTTCTGTTGTTGTTAATTCAGGAGACTTTGTATGTTCAGTAGATTCATTTGACATTCCTGGAGCAATATTCAATGGTTCAACTGTGACATTAATTTCTGATTCCACTGTGCTTGAACTTTCAGCAGGTGTCACTGAAGTAGATTCTTTCTGGTCATAAAATACTGTAACTTGTTCTTCGGATGGTTTCGTAACTTCGTTGGCTGCCGTGGCATCGTCTGAGGGAATTTTATCTGTTGAAGGTGCTTCTGTTTCTGCTTCGTGAACTGGTTTTTCAGTCGTTAGATGCTCTTCAGCCATTTGATTGTCTGCTTCAAGAGAAGAAGTGGGTACAGTTTCGCATGTATATGTTGGACAACATGTGTCACCACGCATTAGAACCGGCATACAGTTGGCATCATGTTTAGGTGGTGGTGGACACTGTACCGATTCACATTCAACGATGCTGCTCACACAGCGACAACTTATTTGACAAGACTTGATAGGAGGGATAACAGAATTATTTGTATAGGTTTCGCCGTCCATTAAACAATTCCCTTCACCTGGAATTCCTAACGGTTTGAGATCTTCAAATGTTGTTGGTAATATTTCATCAGAAGTCTCGGTTGATAATGAGGGTTCTTCCGCAAACTTGTCAGTTGATTCAACAGATTGCATTGAATTTTCAGTCGACATTCCGAATTGTTGTTCGTTAGAAGGTATCAGTTCTGGAACAGCATGCGGTTTTTCTTCTTCAGTAGGCAATTTTGTGGACGACTCTGAGACGGTTGCATCAGTAGTGATTTGTATTTCTTCAACTGAGATTTCAGTTTCATGCGGGATCGGAGGTTTTGTTCCTTTTTCGATTGCAACAGTAGGACTTGTGGTAAGTGATGGTGCGATTCCTTCTTGATTTTCTTCTTGCTCGTCCTTAGATTTTTCAGTTTGTTCAGCATCAAATACTGTAGTTTGCTCATCAGTAATCACAAGTTCTGTATTAGACTCAGTTGATAACGATTTATTTGGTGGCTCACTGTTTGTAGTTGTTTCTTCATTGATAATTGCCGGTTCAGTTATAGACTCACTAGGTAATTCATGCGTTTCATGAAATTCGCCTGATTCTTTGTTTTCAATAGTTGTTGCTATTGATTCTGTTGAAAGTTCTGATGTTGATTCGGAAGTTGGCTCTTTTGTAGGAATAGAAGTCACCGTAGGTTCTCCTATTGATTTAACAGGTATAACTTCAGCGTGGGTAACATTTGCTACCGAAGCCTCAATCGGTCTTTTCTCCGGTTCCAAATTCTCGGCAGGTGTCGATATTGGTTTTTCACTTGAATTTTCTTCAGGTATATTAGATTGAGCATGAGTTGTATCATCGACTGGTGACTCGGTGAAAATTTCTGTTATTTTTACTGGCTCTTCATTCGGTTGTTGTTCTGTAACTGAAATAGGCATAATTTCTGATGTGATTGTATTCTCAGTTGATTTTTCTCCACTAATTGAACTCTCTGTTGTTATCGAAATTGGTTGTTCTTCAGAAATTGGCATTTCTGTCGATTTGTCTTGTTCCTCCAGTAATGGTGTGACATGAGTTTTTTCCGATGATGATTCTTCAGGTTTCGACTCTGATGGAATATCGGTGGGTAATTCATTAGTTTCAGGAACTGTTACCGCTACTATTCCAGCCTCAGAAAGATTTTCATCAGGTTTGAGGTCTTGTTCAGTGGTTGTTGCAATTTGATCACTCGGTTCTTTCTCGAAAATGGCAGGTTCGGTTGACTTTTCTACTGTAATCGTTATTTCTGTTTCCTCGGAAACAACTGATGGCTTCTGGGTTTGCTGAACTTCATCTCCTCCCAAAGTTTCTTTTTCAGTTATTGTGGACTCAGTAACAGTTTCTATCGTTTGTATTTCCGTAATTGGACCTGTAGTATATTTTTCTTCTGTTGTATCATTCATTGGAAGATCAATTGGTGTCAATGAAGCTCCTTCGGCTGGTTTTTGTTCAATAACTGACATTTCTGTTGGCTTAATCTTTTCCATAATAGTCGAGAGCTCTGGTTGTTGATTTATAGCATCGTCTGATTTGTCGAATTCAGTTGTTGACTGTTCTGACGTAGATATCGATTCATCAGTTGGTTTCAATGCTTCCTCTGGTTTTATTTCTGGCGTTCCATCTATTACTGGTTGTATTGATTGCTCCATTTCTGTTGCATTTTCTTGAGGAATGGGGAGTTCAGTTGATTGACTTTTATCGCTAGGTATCTGATCAACGTTGGTATCTTTCGTTGAAAACTCGGGAATAGATGGAGTGACTGATGGTTCGAATACTTCTTCAGTGATTGTTGTTCCATCAGTGTGTTCTATTTCAACGGGAACTGATGTTGATGAAGATTCATTGAAAGTTGATGTTAATATTTCTTCTCCAATAGTAGCAGTGGAAGGTTCTTGGGGACGTAATGTTGTCTGATCTTGATCAGCTTTGAGCGTCTGTATTTCTGTGGTCTGTGTCTCTTCCACACTCTCTGGTAGTTTCATTACTGTTGAAGTTTCTTCTACAGGTTTTTCTTTCGTTATTTCTTCTCCCATGGACGTTTTTTCTGTTGATTTTTCCTCTACTGGTTCTTCTACTGGTTTTCCTACTGAAGGTTTCTCTTCGACATTAGGAATAATTATTTCTTTTTCCATGGGTAATTCAGTAATTTGTTCTTCTGTAGTTATTTCATTTTTGACTTCAGTTGAGAATTCTGTAGAAGTAGAATGTTCACTTGGAGTGGAAGGACTATCTGTTTTTTCATTGTCTTCTTCCAATGATTCCTCCGAAGATTCTGATTGTTTATCAATTTCAGTTGATGTTGCAGGACTCATTGCTTCTTCTGAACTTTGCTCTCCACTAACTTCTAAACCCTTCATTGGAATTTCATCTTCAGGTGCTTCAGTAGAATATGTTGTTGGTATTACCTCTGACTCTATTGCTTGTGTAGATTGCTCTCCATGTTCAATGGGACCTTCAGTCATTGACACTTCTATCGGTGTTGGTGGAATACGTTGAATATGTTCACCAGGCATTTGTGTTTCTGGCTCGATCGTCGCAGCTCCAGTGTTAAGAGCAGTTGGTTCCGTGTCCGAAACTTGAGGTTGTTCTGGTTTTTCTTCTGATTTTGGTACTGGAGCTTCAGTAAAGGTTTCCATTGCTACTTCTGGCTTGTCAGTCATGAGATTTTCGGCTGTCTGTGTTTCTTCAGAAACTCCCTGTTTATCGTAACCTTCCGTCACCTGAACTTCTGATGCAGATTCATTGTCATGGTCTTCGTTAACTGGTTCACGGGTTTCTGTAACGATTCCAGAGGGACCTACTGTTGGAATATCCGTAATCTTAGATTCAACAATCTCAGTTGTAGGTACTGCTTGTGTTGACATTGGTTGTTCTGCTATTGAATGTGTAGTAGGCGTTTCTTCTTTAGGCATTTCTTCTAACTTACCAGTAGTCGTAGATTCTTGTTCAGGTATTCTGTCCGTGATATCAGAAGCTGCAGACGGTTGAGTAGTTAATTTATCCTCGTTTATTGCTTCAGGCATCTCTGTTTCGGATAACCCTGCCTCCAGCTTCGATTCTGTTGATGCTTCGGGCATTTCTGAACTACTTGCTTCAGTTTCTGCCTCGTCAAGCTTTTTCTTTTCTGTCTCACTATCAGTCATAATTGTTGTAGTCTCTCCAGGTGCAGCAATCTCTTCAACATTTGTTTCTTCATCACTTTTGGGGACTTTAGGGATTTCATTGCTATCGAAAACATGAGTTATTGGCTTTTCTTCTACTTTGTTGTTATTTTCTGTCTCAGTAATAACTGGTACAGTGACTGCTGTTTCACTAAACTCATTTTTGATATTTGGTGTAGTAGTAAGGATTTCTTCAGGTTGTATAGTTGGTTGTTGTAATGGGAATTGATCTTCACTCCTTGCCGGTAGATTCGTAGATGGTTTTTCACTTGAGAGAATTGATGTTTCTGTGTGTACCTCTAGTACCTCTGTGGGTTTCTCCTTAGTTGGTGCTCTCGTTGCTTCCACTTCATTACTAATTGTCGTTGATTGCGTTTGATCAACTACCTCAATTGAATCGATTGGTTTAGTGGGTATGTTAAATTCATCAGTAGATTGTGTTGCTTCATCAACATGAATTTCTGGCATGATAGGTTCTTGTGGAACAGCATTATCTTCGAAAACAGACGTTGGAGTTTCTTTTTCAGGTACTTGGTTATTTTCCTTCTCGGTTGTACTCTCAGTCGTTGTTGTAGTTTCAATAGACTTTATTGTTATTTCTTCATGAACTTGACTGTCTTGAGATATTGCATTGTTTGCACCTGGGAAATCTTCTTCGTATTTTTGTTCAAGGTCTTCTTCCTTCATTGGCAATGATGCTTGTGTAGCAACGATTTCATTCTCATCGTGTGTTGCTTTCTGTTGATTTTCATCTTCAGCCGATTCATTCGTACTCTCTATAACAAATAAAAACAAGTATAACAGTGAAATGAAATTATTTTTATGTGTTACTGCAACCATCACTTCATTTTGAATCAATTGCAGTATATAATACAGAAATAATAATGCATCAGATCATGAGGATGAGCTTGTTTATTGTGATTACGTGACCGTTTGCATCGATATAGGATGGATATTCAGATAGTAAGAATTATCATCATATAATTTCCTCATTCGATACAGCTGAACAAATTGATTTTCTTACCGCATTCGTACGTGGTGGGACAGCATTCACCTTCCGGTGGAGTTGAAGCAGTACAATTTTTTCCATGAGTTTCCATTGGCTTTCCGCAGTCTTGTATAGCACAGGCAATGTCTCCGCGGAAACAATAACAATGATGACATGCTTCTGTTGAATAAATCAAATCGCCATCGTTGAACATTTTTCCTTTATAAGAGCATCTAGGTGATACAACGTCCGGGGTTATTGTTGTTGTCATAATTAGACCAGGTGTTGTGCCCAGAGTTGTTTTGGTTTCTTCATTATAGTCTGCGAAATTTGACGAATTAATTGATTTCAAATTATATTCTGAATTTATTCACGTAAAAAAATAATCAATAAACAAATTAATCAATGGTTAATCCAATTATTCCTTACCACAATCGTATTTGACTGGACAACAAATTCCTACATGATAAACGGGATTGCATTGCGCTATATTAAGTGTACATTGCTGCATTGTGCATGTTGTTCGATTTCTTATACAATAACAAAGTTCACATGGATTGTTTGGGTCAGTTGGTAATTGTGCACCATCGGCATAAAATTTGTTATTAATACTGCAGCCATAATTATCATGAAAACCAACTTCGGTTAAGTCAGATGGTGCACTTGTAGTTGACGTCAGCAATTGAACCGGTACTTCAGGACAAGTAATAACTGGACAACATTGATCGGGTCGCTTTTCCACTTTACAATTTTGACCTATTGCCTTTGTAAATTGTGGACAAACTCTCAGATAACACATCAACATTCGATTGTGACATGTGCAGTTGAGACACGGTTCGTTTGTCATTATCCTATCACCTTCCTCGTAGTCTTGGAAATTATAGTGACATCCGGTTCCCACTATAAAGAGAAAAAAAAAATAGAATACATCAATAATCAGTTAATTTATTTGTTCAATAAATACTTGAATTAAGTATAATTTATACGTTAGATTATTCTCGGTTATAGTTTATTTTAAAAACATTATGAATATTTACCTCCTTCGTATTCTGCAACTTGTGTATCCTCATCGTATACTGGTGCTGCAAAAAAAAAATTCCAACGTAAATATTTGAAAAAAATAGCAATTAAACTTTGTTAATATATACATGAGATTACAAAATTAAATGGCGTATTATTCGGAAGATTTTTGTTCTTTCCTTCAACTTCTTTATTTTGAAATCTGTTACAACAATAGATGAAAAACACCATCACTAAAAATAAAATTAATTTTGAATGATTCACAGAAAAATAAGGGTTGATAAAGGGAATATACACTATACAGTCTATACTTTTCTGTTTCACAAAATTTATTATTACAAAGTCAGACGTTTTATTTTTCCTCAGTTTCTTTTTCGGTTCACGATAATCAAGTTTTTTATTCCAGAAAAGGAATCGTCACCATTTAAAATTTGTCAATGTTATTAAAAATGGCAGTAAGAGTTTTTGACAACTTTCTTTTTACGTCTGAAAACCACTATATAATTCTAATAATAAAAAAAATTCCTGCACATTTTGATGAAGGAAAATAAAAAAGATGAATATATCGGATGGCAACTAGTACTGAGTCTGACAAACTCACAACTACACTTTTTTTCTTCAAAAGTTCACCCTTTTCA
>JAQQBR010000006.1:1143755-1154094 GCA_030347285.1 Microctonus hyperodae
TTTTACCAATAAATGCATCAGCTGGTGGACAAGCTTCTAGATCAGTTGCACCATCTCCAACATGAACAATTGTTTGAATAGAATATCTTTTTTTTAACCTACGAATTACTTCAGCTTTACCACCACTCATTGACGTAGGTTCATTTTCATCAAAGCCAGCGAAATCACCATTGAAATAAAATTTTAATCTATTAGCACAAATATTATCCTGTGGAATATTTAATTGTGCTGCAACTGGCGATATCAAACAACGAAATCCACCAGACACAAGAAATACTCTTTTATTCCTTGCGTGCAGTGCATCAATTAATTCTCTGTAACAAATTAATATTAATTCATTGCACAAATTGTATGAAATGAAAGTTAAAAAATTTATAATAACGTAATAATTGTAAAGAATATTTACTTGATTCCTGCTGTAAACTTTGGTGGATGTGTTCGAATAAATTCTTTAATTTGTTCTAATCTTGGTTGTATAATATTTAATCTTACACTCAGCGACTGTTGAAATGTCATATTGCCCTGCATTGCTTTCTTCGTTCTGTAAATGAATTATTTTATACTGTACACATAACATATAATTTATTTATTATTACATCATATTATTCATTCAGACAAGTGTGTAAATTGAACATAAAATTATATCAGTTCAACAAAATACATTCTAAATTTTATTTACGTTTATAAAACAATTATTATCATCAAAACTATCATCAATTTATGTTAATATCAATAGTATAATTAATCAAATTATTTTCCAATAATTATAATACAAAAAAATCAATTGCAATTATTAATTATTTCTTATGAAGAAATTTATTTAATTTCTCAAATAATTCAAATTCATTTTCTTTTTTTATTTAATTATCTGAAACAATTAATAATTACTGATATATAATTCACTATATTTTTTTTTCTAAAAAATAAAAATCATGTTTGATTTAGAATTCTCAGAATGGAAACTCATAAATTTCTATTTCAGAAAAAGAAAATGACCCATTTATTCATTCACGTAAATTACTGATCATATAAACTCAATCCTATAAAAAAAAAATAAAAAGATGAGAAATATATATAAAAAAATAAAAATTAAAAATGTTCTACTCACAGTTCAGTGACCTGATCTCCTTTGCCACAAAATTTAGCTAATTCATCAATGCCTTCTTCACGTATCACTGTCGAATCAACATCAAATGACACAGCATCAGCATTTTTCCAAATAGTTTTGACATCATTAATATTCATCATTGATAATTATACTTCTAAAAAATGAAAATGAAAATGAAAATATTTTTAAACGTATGGAATAATAAATAGTTACTAAGTTGGCTGTTATGATTCGACTAACACATAAACTTTATTAATGGGCTACAAGTAATTCTGTATATTTCTTTATAAATCATCATTGTTCATGTGTGGGTAATTACGTGGAAGGGGCACACATGGCAATTTAATGCCCCACTTTTACATTCAATGAAAGATTGCTCCATGTGTATAGAAGAGAGTTATGTATTACTATACATTCGTGTTCCCTCTTTCTTTCTTTCTTTAGTGTGTTACGTTGAAGAGATAAAATTGAACAGCAAACATCATGAGAAATATCAAGGAAGTCGATAAACAAATTAAATAAACCGTCAATCGATAACCAGTTTTTGTTTTTGTAATTTTGTCGTTTTATAAATTTGTCCACGTGGTATTGCACAATGTAATTAATTATGAGATTGTACGTTAATAAATGCAATATTTTGAATATTATTTATGTATAGTCGAGATAATATATTTATTATAAATAAATGACATTGCCACTTATCAGACATTTTATAATTATTTTGTTTTGTGTTAATTAAATTTATCTTATTGATCATCCTGCTGTTATTTGTTTGAGTATTTTAAGAAAGAGGACAATGTAAATTTTATTTTTATTTATTCAACTAAAGGAAAATTATTAATTCATGTACACATAAGTGTATATATATGCATGTGTGTTAATTGTTTTTATTTATTATATTCAGTGATAAGAAAAACTTTGAAACTTTCAAAAGTTTCAAAGTCGAAATTTTTGTTCTGAAATAGGTTAGAATCTTTCTGAAACATACATTTTAATTAATAATAATAGGCTGGAAATAAATCCTGAATATTGTAAGCCACCCCATAGTTATTTTTTTAGATAATAGTTTATAGAATAATGTGTGCTGATTATCGAATTCTGAATAATTAATTGTCTACCCCCACCTCAAAAACGCTATTGGAGATACAGCGCCATTTCACTAGAATAGTTCCTAAACCCGCCAACAGGCGGTAGGTAAGTAGAAGGTAAACATAACCTCCAATCAGAGTGAAAAAATAAAGTTTTCAATATCTATAAGCTTGTTTCTAATAATTTTTCTTTAAAATGCCTGTAAGTTGTGCAACTAATTGTGGGAAAAATGCAATACTTAAGGTAAGATAATTGAACATTAAAATTAAATAAATTTGCCTATCAATTATCATTCAACTAAATATTTGATTATAGAGACCAAAAACTGGCGATGCCTTATGTAAAGAATGTTTCTTTATGGCTTTCGAAACTGAGATTCATCACACAATAATTAACGGGAAGTTGTTCAAACATGGAGATAAAATTGCAATTGGTGCATCTGGTGGAAAGGATTCGACAGTATTGGCCTATGTTCTTAAAACTTTAAATGAAAGATACAAATATGGACTAGATTTATTTCTTCTATCAATAGATGAAGGAATCACAGGTAGGATAAAAAAGTTGCCTAAAATGCTTTGCAATTTTTTCTATTTAATATTAAATAATTATGATTAAATTAATTGATTATTATTTCAGGTTATCGAGACGATAGTTTAAAGACTGTTGAACAAAATAGAGATGATTATAAAATGCCATTGAAAATTCTTTCATACAAAGATCTTTATGGATGGACAATGGACGAAATCGTTGCACAAATCGGACGAAAAAATAATTGTACATTTTGTGGTGTGTTTCGTCGACAAGCTTTAGATCGTGGTGCTGCACTTCTCGGTGTTGATTGTATAGCTACTGGTCACAATGCTGATGATATTGCTGAAACTGTCCTGATGAATATTCTACGTGGTGATATTGCAAGATTGCAAAGATGTACATCCATCATCACTGTAAGAAAATACAATAAATTATGTGCCTGAAGTTCCGAACGTTCATTTAACGATAATTTTCAATCTCAAAAGTCAAGACCGAATTCATGTTTCAACCTCTTCAGATTTTAAGTGCTCAGGAAATAAAAATTATTCAACGACTCTTTACTCTTATGATTTTTCTAAAATTATCGTTCAACAAACGTTTGGAATTTCAGGTGCATAATAAATTAATAATAGCAATTAAAATTATTCTTTATCACTTACGTTTTCAAAGCATAAATTTTCACTTATATTTTCTAGCTTGAAAGTGACGAATTATATACAATCCAAATTATTATAACACGAGAATATATTTATAAGTTTTGTTTTTTTAATTTCAGTCTGGCGCTGATACAATAATGCGATGCAAACCATTAAAATACACATATGAAAAAGAAATTGTGATGTATGCATATTTTAAAAAACTTATTTACTTCTCAACCGAATGTGTGTTTGCACCAAATGCATATCGAGGACACGCAAGGACATATTTAAAAAACTTAGAGAAGATACGATCGACTTCGATAATCGATATAATACATTCAGGTGAAAGATTACAAATAAAAGAATCGATAAAAATGCCAGTAAGACGAAATTGTAGTCGTTGCGGTTTTGTATCAAGCCAAGAAATATGTAAAGCTTGTATTTTACTCGAGGGATTAAATAGAGGTTTACCAAAATTGGGTATAGGTAAATCACAAAAAGCATTAAATGTAACTAGAGAATTATCAACTTCGTCATTAACTAAATCAACGTCGTTACAGAGAATTTAAATAAATTATTTATTTATTTTATACATAATATTAAATCATATTATTCATTTTATATTTTATTTAATTTCAATTATTAAAACAAACTTGTTTCTAAGTTTATAATATCACACAATGTAAGCCGCTGCTTTTTGTTGAATAACACCACGACAAGCTGGACAATGATCGTTAATATCATCAGAACAATCTTCACAGAGGCAAACGTGACCACATGGTAATAAAATAATTTCCCTTGGATTTACTTGACAAACCACACACAATTGATCATCTCTCAGTTCGTTATCTCTTACACGTTGTCTTCGTTCTTTTCTCGTTGTTGCTAAATTTATTCGTAATTCTTCACTCAATCTTTCCTCCTCACGATTTTTCCAATAACGTCTGACAACTATTACACCAATTACTAAACCAATTGTACCAAACATTACAGTGAGCCATCTATATGTTCGTTGTCTATCGTCTAGTTTTTTTAATAATGATCCAACAGACATTGTTGTGAGGTAAAATGGTGTCCCATTGAGTGGAGCTTGAAGACAAAGACTTCCGGGCTTCTCGGATGATTGTGATAGTTCACCAATTCCAGTTATTGATACTCCTTCACGCAGCATTTCTTCAGTAGTTTGTAAACCTCTTTGTCGAACGCCTTAATAAAAATAATAAATTAATGCAGATGGAGAAATATCGAAATTTTTAGATTAAAAAATAATGGATTGTCCACAGGTTATTGGAATTATAAAAAAATAATTTTATGTTTTGGGTAAATAGTCGGTAATTAATTAATTTTTTGCACACATTTACTGCATAAAAATTAATAAATTACATAAATGAATTGGACTGTTGTGTGGCTTATCAAGTATTAAATTCGTTTCGGTTGGAAAATATATTATACCTGTAAAAAAACCCCAAATATGATCCGTTATGGTTGGCGCACTGGGTTTGAATTCATCAGATATTACATCCATATCTAAAATATCTGCAGACAATGCATCAGCGATTTCTACTTTGTAATTGTTATTTTGGAGGATAAAAGGCACAGTATTATAAACATCTTGCATTGTTCGTTCTTGATCAGACCTGAATAACATTTCGTAAAGTTTGATTATGGTATCTTATGATTGATGACTTGTTTTAGAGATGGAAAATTTTATATGATTACCAAAATCCAGCAGTGGTTCTTGCTACTACATGTTCTTTAACTGTTAATCGCTGAACAACACCAGTAATTGAAGGATTATTGAAACCATATAAAGGTTTACCAAGTGATCTAACAGTGCCTCTGATAG
Source organism: Microctonus hyperodae (assembly GCA_030347285.1). NCBI lineage: Eukaryota > Metazoa > Arthropoda > Insecta > Hymenoptera > Braconidae > Microctonus > Microctonus hyperodae. The sequence goes on from JAQQBR010000006.1 coordinate 1,148,968, forward strand.
CAACATAATCTAATTTTTCATTTGGACTATTTTGAAGAATTTTATTTAGATTAGCGTCGGTGTTATAAACTTGTGCAGTCTGTAACAAAACTTGAATTAATTTATATCATATTTTTAACACTTAATAGTATTTAATTAATTGAAGAAAAATATTTTGGATTATGTAATGTGATATTTTATGGGGTTTTTTAGTAATGCTAGTCAGAAAAGTATTTTTTTTATGCATTCAGTAAAATTTCATCATCAAATCTATATAACTATGTAAATTTGTGAATAAAATTAAAAAAAATATTTTATCCACATTTGTCATTATAATTATATTTAATATCTGAAGGAAAAGGACTATTACATCAATATTTAATCTTCCTGATGTGAATTTGGTAATAATAAATCATTTTATTGCATACATTAAAATGTTTCACTCTTCAATCTCCAATGTATCATACATAACCTCCAAAATAATATTTAAATGTAAAAATAAAATATAAAATATTACCTTGACTGATTTGATAGCATTTTGACAATAAAAATATTGCTTCAAACATACACCAAAAATTATTGTGTCAATACCTAAAGCAATAATTTCACCTAAATACTCCATTTCTTAGAACCGAAATTGTTGCTCAATTTGGATTTATAGGTTATGAATATAAAAATTTTTTTATAACGTGCCTAAGTAATGGCATCATAATTATTTAATATTTAATTAATAATAATGTTTTAAATCACATCCAAATATCATACCAAAACATTTTTTTTTCGTCGGAAATACACCAACATTATATTAATTATTATCCCTTAAAACTGTTCATAATGTCACCCAATATGGCGTCCACGCGCGAATATTCGAATTTTGTTTTTCTATATAAAGCTTTACGTTTTGAAATATATAAATTTTCTAATTGTTTATAACATTACTTACCTGAGCTATGAATTTTTCTTAATAATCTTAACTTTCCTCGATTCAATAAAACTACACAATAATAATAATAATAATAATAAATGAATAAATAATTTTTGGTTCTTTTCAATGAACAATATTAATTAATTACACTGTTCGACATTTTAAAATCCTCTTTAATAACTAAATAAATTTATATTTAATCATTAGTATTCTCCTTTTAGAAAAATTCTCTCATTTTCTCTGCTACAGATAAAATTTATAAATAATTTTAGTAAAAAATAAAAAAATAAAATGAATTAAAATTACATCAGGGAAATATTTGAAACTTGAATTTAATAAAATACTGTATTCTTTTATTTATAAAAAGTATAAAAAATAAATAGCGATATAATCGCAATGAACAAGTTTTAATCGATATTTTCTTTTTTTTTTTTCTAAAAGAATATAATTAATACGTACATTCATAATAACATCATCACACTGTCATAATAATACATAACTACATCATTTTTACAAATACAAATATTTTTTTTAAGTATTTTTTACATAGGTAGATGTACATATTTATTTACATACATATAATATGGATAACTATTTTTTTTCCAGCAGTTTTCATGGCAGTCAAATAATCTGTATAATTGGGCACAATTGAGAGCCTTGAAAGAACTCAAAGATTGAGGGCAACTGAGGGGTCAGGTTTTTTTATATTATTTTACATATAATATATACATTCAAATATTTGTCACACACACATACGCATCCATTTTTTAATTGTGATGAAATATTAAACACAATGACATGTACAAACATTTTTCTTGTTATCTTATCAAATATTAATATGATAATTTTACTCAATAAACAATTAAACCAACTTCTAAATCTCTTCTTTTTTATTTATTTATTATCATTTTACCGGCAGTGAATCTACGCCGTAAATTTATAAAAAGAAAAATAAAACATGATCCAAGAACGTCATTTAACCGCGACGCCACACTTTCTAGAAAGCCGAAATTCAAATAAGAATAAAAAATTAAATAATAAAATGAAATGAATAAAACATTCGAATTCCAAAGTCAATTTACTGCGTTCAAGCAGAACAAACTCAATCTCAAACAAAAGGAGAAAGAGATTCTAAGTTTTGGTATTTAATGAAGTCACAAATGTAGTTGGAAAAACTTTTGTGCTATCTCTTCAGGTTCATCCATGTTAATTAGTATTAAAGCACCGTTAAATTATTTTAGGTGTCGGTGGAATAATTATTCTTATACTGGCACATGCTGTGGTGGTGCTGTTGGTTGTACTGGCACTGATATAACAAAGATGTCCATTTTTTCTCCTGATGTTTTATCAACAAGATCAATATAATTCACAGAATCATACGATGGTGGAGCGAATAAATGATATGGAGGTGGTGGAGTTTCTGTTACACCACGAGGTGTATTAGTTGTTTCAACACTACGTTGTGGATTGTATGGCGTTGAAGGTCTTGCACTACGACGACAACACCATTCAGAACAGCTTACGATTAAAAAAAAGGCGACTAAACCACCGAATGAACCAATGTACCAGACAATCGACCATGGATCCAATGGACTTTGATTATCTGTACCTGAAACAAGAGAAATAAGAAAAATTAAATACATCACGAATATAATTGCGAAGTAGTTGAAATAAAATTCAATAAAATTTGAGGTTAAGTTCTAGGAATTCTTTTATTTTATAATATTGTTAATGAAATTTGTTTTCCCTGTTTTTTTTTTTATATTTTCTAGATGTTATTTGAGTTTTAGAATTGGAATAAAATGTGATTGATATTTATCTACAAAAATATGGGACGTTTTTTTTATTCTAAAAATCGGAATTTTTTTTAGATATATTTAGAAAAAAGTGGCCTAAAATTGTATACTATTATATTATATAATATAATTGTATACTATTATATTATATAATGAAAAATCTTTTGTTATACATGTGGTGAGATATAAATTATATATAAATTATATTAAAAATTCATCAAATTAATTTTGTTATACATGTGTACGAAATATTTTCAGTTTATAAATTTATTACTGTACAATATTGTAATATATTTTTGAGCAACCTGAATTTATTTTACCATCTACAATAATAAAACTTTTTTTATCACACTGTATGACAAATTTTAGTCAATAAGAAAAATATATTAAATTATATAGTTCCTGGCTTACTTTTCCATATCTTTTCGATAAGAATGACAAAACAAAATATATATGGACCCAGTTCACTGTGGCGCACTGTAATTTATAGTGGAATTTTTTTATCTACATGATTAATTTGTCGTTTTATATTTATAATAATTTATCATTAATTACATCATAATCAAGGTGAAACTTCAAAGATGATATTTTAAATTTGATAAAATGTTTCAAATTGTATACATATTTAATTTTAGAATATTGATATAGTATGTCTAATTTAATTTTTGGAATATTAATTATTAAATCTTTTTATCACAACTAATATAATGCTACAATATTGTATAGAATAAATAAACATTTGTGATAAATTAACAATTGTATACAATTTAATCTCAGAATTTTTTTAGTCAAACTAATTACTATTATAAATAAATATTGTATTACAAAAGCAACATCAAATCTATTGTTATATCAAATAAATTATAGATATTTCTAACAATTTAAATACACTTAATAAATAATTATTTATTGCAAAGTATTAATATTTAATATAAATTTCTCAATCACATAATGAAGATTATTTTACCTTTGAAAATTTTTATACATAATTTATTTGTATATAATCAAATAAAATTTTCAATAAATCAAAAAATTCAATAAAAAAAAATATTAATTACTTTCGATTAGATCTTTTTGCAATCTAGTATGTAAATCTTCAATGATGGATTGAAAAAAATAATTCTCCTTTGAGTAAAATGAATAAAAACGACATTATACTTTCCCCTATAATATTTAATTTAATCATTGAACGATGATTCTAAATTTTATTTTTTAATCATAACCTCATCACTCCACCTGATATTTACATCAAATAAATAACTGCTTTGTCTCGATTCCTATTAAAAAAAAAAACCCTGACCTTGTGTATCAAATACAACGAATAAAAAAAAAGTTAATCAACGGATAAAGAAAAAAAAATGTAGAAGCGGCAAAAACAAGTTTTTTTTTTCTACTCTTCTCAGGTTTTTTATTTGAAATATAATAATAAGTCTATAAGATAATGTCACGTTCTTGAAGATGCGTAGCTTGTATGTATCGTCATTTCATTCCTGTTTTGGCTTTCTGATGGTGAGCAAAGTTTAAAAATAGTTGCAAACGCACCCTGGTATTTCTCTCTTCCTTTCATTCGCGGTCAATTATATATTAGAAACCAGTTTTTGCAAATGTGAGACCACAGTAAAATCTACAAACTGGTCGCGTTGATCACATTAGCTTGAAAAAAAATAATTGCACATATAAACAACAACAATAAATATAATTACTGTTGCTATCGCGTGCGCTGCATAAATATGTACAAATACTTTATCAATATGACAATTCGTTTGTGATTTTTTTTTAATTATCAATTTCATACGTGTTTACTTTGCGATATAAATATTATTTATTTAATGTCAAACACGATGTAATATTGTACACAGGACAATAAGTGCAATGTAATATTTATTTTTATTTAAGTATGAAGAACATTTGATGTTTATAATTCAAGAAAATTTGAAGGGAAATTATATGAAAAGTAAAATTAAAAATATAATTAATAATAATGTAATATAAAATATTATTTATATATTGTTTATATAGTGATAAAATAAAAAGAAAAAATAATAAGTAATATATAAATAATAATTAATAATAATAAGAATTCTGACTAATGTAAAATATACAATATTTATGTGATGAATACTCAGTATATTAAAAATGAAAAAAAAAGGAGAGAGATTGATTGATTGATTGATTTGTTTATTATGCTCTAGCAACAGCTATGGGGCAAAAATAGTATTACATTCGATTACATAAAATAAAATATAAGATAAGTAACGTTAAGTAACGATTACACGAAAAATAGTTTAGAATCTAAGTGGAAAACAATAAGAATAAAGATAGATAGCGCATTACAGCATAGATAAAGATACATAATACAAGCAAGCAAGCTGAACAATAGTAGTTTGCAGTAGTGAGCAATTTTAGAAAAGTAATTATAGACAGTAA
>JAQQBR010000006.1:1203710-1213742 GCA_030347285.1 Microctonus hyperodae
AAAATATACTTGCACATGACTTAACAATTAATATCTCTATTTTCACTAAACAGCAAAAATAAATCAACAATATTCAAAACTACTTCATAAAAATACAACTAACTTTGATTTATCAATAAAAAAATCAAGATTTCTACCTGAATTATCGCGTGACATCATAACCTCAATACATTTCTTATCAACGCGTGATGAAAAGTGTTTATATAAAAATAAAAATAGCGTGCTTAAATATTGCATAAAAACCTCGTGATTATTTTTCATTACCATCGTGTAATAAATCATGCAATGCTTGCAAATATATCATAAATATTTATTATAAAATCTGTGCACAATATTTATGCCTAGTTATTAATCAAGCATCATATTATTTATTCCTTATCACATTTAAATGTGCACACAATATATAAAATAACGTATAAATACGCAGTGAATTATTTTATTGTCTCGAGAAATGTTCTTTACTGATACCGTGAATGGGTTGACAGTGTACCGCCGGTGTTGTTGATACTTGTTGGCCTACTTCTGTCAATAGTTCGCATTCCATTATCATACAATGTATCGACAGACGCAACAATTGATTCACCAAGTGCTTGTTCTTCAAGTACACGATAAAGTCGTGCACCAGCACTCAAACGACTTTCATTACCCGGTGAATTACTTCGCGTATCCTTTTCCTTCTTCGGCCTCCTCTGTACATCATCCTGTATCAATTCAGTTTTTTTATCGCGCAATTTTTTTGGCGAGCCACGATTAATCGGTGATCCATGATTACTCGCTAAACTTTCCCTTCGAGAATTATCAACCGAAGACCCACCACTACGTGGCTGCACTGCAGCAACATCATCATCATCCAATGAATAATGCATATGTTTTCTTAACCAAACACGACGTTTACTGCCGCCCGGTGACGGTCGTGTAGTAATTAATGCCGGTTTATCATCAACATTTTTAACTTCCTCATTGTCAAATAAGTTTGCATCCAAGTCATCTAATGTGACACATACATTTGTCCGAAGCATGCGATTATAAATAACAGGTAATAATAGTAAAAAAATAGAAAAAAAAAATTCATTCGCTAAATAATCTAAAATGTTTTCTTTCTAATTGTAAAATTCTATTAATTAAAAAAATATTTCTTAAATATTTCATAAACTTACCCGGTAATTTTTTCGTACGGAATGACGCATTTGTAATCATTGATTTAGATATCGTGGGTGTTGTTGTAGCAGGCGATAATGCAACACTAATTCCCATAGAACCATCGTTCAATTGTCCTGATGGTCCAGTACTACTTGAATTACGTATTGCATTTGTCACTAACAAGACATCAGAATATCCATCGTAACACGCGCGATTATGAATGTCTTCTACTGCTTGTGTACCAACGTACCAACAATCATTGTACATAGAAAAATAAATGCCATGGAGAAATTCCAAAAGAAATTGATTTGATACAGGAATACGAGGTAAAAGTCGTGGAACAAAACTTGATTCACTGTATGATGATCGTTGATGATGTCCTGGCTTTGTAAATCCTTGTGTTACAAGTCTAAAAATATAATGAAATCATAATTGTATTTATTTGTTATTTATTGTGTGTTAATTATAATATTTATCAATAATTCTTACTTAGTCGCGACTTTACAAAGTTGTTCTAGTGCGGATTTGTTAATGAAACTCAGCTGTTGATTATAAATAAAAAGTAATGCTGTCATAACTTTGAGTCGATTTTGAGCATTAAGTGTTTCAACTTGTTGAAGTGGGCCCCAACTAACGAGTTTTGAATTGCATTCTTCGAATCGTCGAATGGCACTTTCAGTAAGTGAAGCCGGCGCAAGACTCGATGGTTCATGATAAATTGATAACATTGCCAATGATGGTAATCTAAATGATACTGCTTTTGGTCTACCTAATTCATCCACCACTTCAAGGTTGTACAAACAAATAAGTAATGTTTCCACTGATCGGCAATTCTGTAAAATTGCAAGTGTACAAATTAATTATTAAAATTCATTATGAAATAATATTGTGTCACTTTTTAATAAACGTTATATAATTATATATAAAATAAAACTTTGATCTTTGAACACTTGTTTTTGCAATGTAATTTTTGATTATGTAATAAAAAGAATTATTAATTAATGATAAGTTTTCGTATGCTGTGTCACGAATGAAAACTAATTATATTTTTAAGGTAGATAAATACTTAGATGACTATAAAAATAATTCTTTGTATTTGAAATATGCTGATAAATTTAATTTTTTTATTGTAACAAAATTGACTTTATAATTTCTTTAGAATCTGAATAAATATTATTTCCAATTAATGACAATGTGGATAATTAATAATTTTAAAAAGTTAAATGATAAAAATAATTATTGTAATCCAGTTGAATATAAATAAAACTTGCACAAATTTTTTCCATAGAATATAACGATTAAAAGATAATTAAATTATCGTTTTCCTAGATATTTTTTAGAGTTCTAAAAAAATCGTTAATTCCAATACAGTCAGTCATAACCAAATAAAAAAATAAATCCAACAATTGTGACACAGTTAACTTAAGAAAAATTTCGCTGTCTCTTAAGTAAACCTAAAATAATACATTTAATCCTATTATCTTTTTCTTCAAATCCAATTATATTTTTACCTTAATATCACCGTGAGCAACTGAATTAAGATAAATAAAGATGAGCGTTGGTACAAATTGCAGGGTAAATCGTTGTAATTCAATTTCTCGTGATCGATAAAAGCTGAACATTTGATTGCACACTGTATCAACCAACTGCAATAAAAATAAACGAATAAATAGAAGCTCTAAATACATAATAAAATATCCAAGCAACTTTAATACAACATCAAATATTTAATATCAACTATTTCATCAAGATTTCTTCTCAATATAAATCTTTCAATCCAATCTACATATGTGTAAAAGTATTCTTAGACAATGGGTCATTTCCGGCATGATAAATTGTTGGATCATCAAGATAAATATTGCTATTTACCTCACTGTATTTACTACGTTCTTCTAATAGCATATAAAGTGCCCGAACTATTTCATTATCCTGTGACAGGGTGTTGGCAAATGTTTGTAACTCCGTCGTGGAGATATCAGCACAATCCGCCAGCCATTCATTGATAAGACTCTCTGTCATGATGGATAATATCTTTTTTTCTTTTTTTTTTCTATCACACGTAATAGCACATGGAAATTAAATCTGGAAAGAATATTAATGTTTAATAAAAACTCATTTAAAAATGATTTTCAATGTTTCTCACATGTTGAGAATATTAAATATTAATTATTAAAACGAAATATAGAGAGGACACTAATGAAATCACTTACTGAATTTATCGTAATTGAATTAAAAAATTAATTATATTTCTATCACTCTTCATGGTAATTGCCAGACGATCCATATGAATAATGAACATACATCAGCTGTATCCAAAACCTTCCTACTTCTTGATTCTATTGACAAATGATGAACAACCACCACCGTCAACTGTTAAAACTTCATGAAGTGGGGAGCTAAAATCTAAATGCATACATTAATTTATATATATATGGGTGTGTGTGTGTGTGTGTGCTTGCAAGAGAATAAAATCGAAAGCCACATACTATAGTTTAATTTAAAAGCTTCAAAATCTCACTCTGTCTCCATCTGTAGTCTACAATCCTATACCAAACGAACATAACCTATACAGTAATCGAAAAATTTTTTATCGAATTATTGATATGTTTTTTGAAAAGTTAAAAAAGAAAATATACTAACAGTTCAATAAAATTAATTGTTTTTTTTTCCATCGATAAATAAAGTTACATTCATGATGTAAATATTGAATTTAAAAACGCCATTTATGTTTAATTTTAACATTAATTTTTGTTTTTTTATTCTCTTAAATGTGATATGTATGTTTAAAAGCTTAAAGATTTCAGTTAGTCTTCATTTTTAGTCTACAATCTTATACCAAGCGAACATAACCTATACAGTAATCAAAATATCGAATTGTGGAGCTGATTAAAAAAAGAAGAATATAACACAATTAAAATAATACACAGACTTATCAAAAACATGGGAAAAATTATATAGTAACAAAGAAAAAAAACAAAAGAAGTTTATATCCAAGAAGTAAATGTGTAAAATAGCGCTAAGCTAGATGCACTCTAACCTAAAAAAAAAAAAAAAATATCGAATTGGCAAGAAGGAAATTAAGAAAAAACTTCACAAAATTTATAGACTATCAACTAATTCTTAAATATGACACGCATATGGAACAAAATTCCTATTCTCAAAAATACTTACAAAACTATCGAATGGAATAAGTGGCAGAATATTGATAGAAAAGACGAAGTGATTAAAACCATTCTACCACTCAGTCCATCCTGGGTGGCAGAACAAAGAGTCATAGCAAATTCTAAAGAAAATCATGAATTAAATAATAAAATTGCCTTGGAAGAAGCAACAAGGGCCATCGATAATATTAAAAAATATTTAGCACCAAGTCCAGACAATGTGGAGTACAAAATAATTGAAAAACTCTCAGAAGAGTATTATGAAGTCACTAGACTAATGTTTAATTACATGTTAATGAACACGTACATGCCTGAAGAATTAAAATACCAAATTACAACAGATCCGGAAACATTTAATCCAATCCTCTTCAATAGAAAAAATGGATGGATAATAGAAAAAGCACATTATATGGATTTAAAAACGGCAATGGGATACAGGAACAATACGCCAACTAATATACTAGATGAAGCCAAAGTACTGACAATAATAAACCACGCAGAATACTTTGCAAGAAATTTCATAATGAAAACACTAGTATCCGGAAATGAACAAATAAAAGAGAGTTTAAACACATTGTTAATATTGGAAGAAAAAATAAGATTCATAAACTCGAACACAAGTATAGAACTCATCACAGAAGAGTGTGAACAATGTAATATGAAACAACCAGTAAAAAAAAAAAAAAAAATAAATAAAAAGCCGAACATCTGGAAACCGGCTGAGAAAGTATTGACTGATATTAAAACAGGCAGATCATTTCAAAGAGGGCAAAGTGAAGAAAAATTATACGAGAAATTCAAGGCTAAACACAAATTAGATAATGAGGTGATAATAATATTTTCAGACGGATCTAAAACAGACGGAAATCCATCGACGGGCGCGGCAGTATACATTGAAAATACAAAGGAAATAATTAAAATAAGTATGCCAAACGAAAGTAGCAGCTTCTCGGCTGAAGCATGTGCTATCAATGTAGCCCTGGAATGGATAAAAATAAACAACATAGCAAACGATGTATTATTGCTTACAGATTCTTTAGGTACAATAGACGCGCTGGAAACCGATACTATTACTGCTAATCATAATGCGTACGTCACTAGTATAAAAAAATCTTACCTTGAGCTAGCAAATGCCGATCACAGACACAAAAAAACGATAGTGATAGGGTGGGTGCCAGCACATAAAGGAATAAAAGGCAATGTAAGAGCTGATCAGGAAGCTAAAAAGGCATCAAAGAAGGAAAAAGAAGAGAAATACAAGATCCCATACACAGATCTGAGGTGTATATTCATGAAGGAAATGGCAGAGAGGATTGATAAACAAGAAATAACTGAAGAATCAAGATATAAAGGTAAATTTTACTATGAAATTTTCAATAGAGAAAACCAACTTGATCCATGGTTCCAAAACATAAATACTCATAAGGAATATTTAAAACTGGTCAATAGACTGAAATCCAATCACAATTTCGAAAATTCCCTCGCTAGGGTGGGGTATGTGGCGACATCTAGATGCGAATGTGGAGACAAAGTAGGGGATATTAACCATCTTGTATTTGTGTGCACAATATATGACGAGAAGAAGTAACCTAAACTGAAAAACACACGGGAAAAAAAAGTATCTTCCAAAAAACACATGTGTAAATTAGCGATCAGCTGGGAATACACTTTAAAAAAAAATATTATGTACATATATATGTAAATATTTATACATTTTTTGAAAATTTGAAAAAGAAAATATAGTAACAGTTAAATAAAATTCATGTTTTTTTCTTTATTAATAAATAAAGTTACATTCATAATGTAGATATGAATAATTTAAAAACCTAACCTTATTCCTATTCAATTTTAACATTTAATTTTTCTCTTTTCATTTTCATTTTCGAAGGTGATGTTTAAAAGCTTCAAAATCTCATTCAGTCTCCATCTATAGTTTACAATCCATACCAAGCGAACATAACCTATACAGTAATCAAAAAATATCGAATTATTTTTTGTACATGCATACATATATATTTATATGTTTTTTGAAAAGTTAAAAAACAAAATATACTAACAGTTCAATAAAATTCATATTTTTATCTTTCCTATCGATAAATAAAATTTCATTCATGATGTAGATATTGAATTTGAAAACCTAACCTCATTCATGTTCAGATTTAACATTTAATTTTTCTTTTTTCATTCTCTTGAATGTGATATGTTTCTTTAATCACACGAGTTTCATTTTTTTCATAACAATATAAACCGTGATTTGGATAATATTATTTTTTATCTACATATTCAACAATTTCACTTATGATTGGCCATTATTATGCAACAACGAAACTTTCGATACTATTGAAAGTAAGTTATAACAATATATGAGAACATTTATTTTGTAGATCTTTACTGAATAAACTATTTTCTTGTAAATCACTACTGGAGACACAAATTTATTATCATGCTGGATTGAAAAAAAAAAGAAGAAATTATTCACAGTGGTTATAAAATTATATAACAATATATTTCCTAGTGTACCACAAAATTTATCAATAATTAAACTTTTTACATTTCTACATTGTAATTTTAAAAATGTCTCCTTACTGTTAAATAAATTCAAAATTAAAACTTAATGTATATCTATTTTATTTCTTACATCATTTAATTATTCATTTTATACTTCATATAAATTTTATTTAATATCTTTTCTTCATTTAAATTCCTAGATTAATTTGATATATTTAATAATAAATATACAATGTTGCTTTTTTCTAGGGGGATGACCGTTAATTAAGTTAGGAAACTTATCATGCTACACCTTTTATCGCCTCTCAGGCTCAGCAAACATACAACATGTTCTGTACCAAAAATAATTGCAGCAGTAGTAAGTAAATAAATATGATTTTAAATATTCATTTCCCCACGAATAATTACCTAATTATATTTTTTTAGTACTCAACTAAACCTGCCCATGAAATATATCAATCACAAGAAGAACCATGGATTTCTGTACCAGATCATCCGAAAAATCAATTTAGAATAACAAACCCAGAATTATTATCACCACCAGAAACAGTATTACAAAAACGTTTTAACATAATAAATGACATAAATACAAATAGTTCAATAAAGAAAAAAAATTCGGAACCAGAATGGAAACCAGTGGAATTAAATTATTCCAAACTATACAAACATTTTTTAATGTTATCAAAAATACGTTTAACATGTAAGCAATTCAATATTCATAATCTTTTTAATAATAATTAATTACATAAAACAAAAAAGATAAATATTAAATATTAAATATTATTTTACAGCTTTAGTAGTAATTACCGCAATGGGTGGTTATGCATTAGCACCAGGTGTTTTCGATCTTCAAACTTTTCTAATGTGTTCACTTGGCACAGGTTTAGTATCAGCAACAGCAAATACAATAAATCAATTTTTCGAAGTACCATTCGATGCACAAATGTCCAGAACAAAAAATCGAGTACTAGTCCGTGGCCATTTAACGCCAGCTCAAGCAATACTATTTGCAAGCTTATCAGGAGTTGCAGGTTTATCAATTCTTTATTTTCAAGTTAATGGATTGACTGCTGCCTTGGGGGCAACTAATTTAATTCTCTATACGCTAATTTACACACCAATGAAACGAGTATCGATTATCAATACGTGGGTAGGATCTGTAGGTAAATATAAATACGAAAAAAATAATACTAATAATATAATTTATAATTAATGTAGAAACTAAGAAATTAACTGTAATTGTAAATTTTTCTACTGTTTCATATACTGATTTTTGTCATAATTAAGTTTTAAAATGTAATTTTTAATTCTATTCAAAATCATTTTTTGAACGTTGATATAATTAAAAAATTTATGTTTTAATATTTATTTATAATTGATTTGATTAATTTCAGTTGGTGCTATTCCACCGTTGATGGGTTATGCTGGTTGTGTTGGAGATATTTCAGCTCCAGCTGCTTGGATTATGTCTGGTATACTTTATGCGTGGCAATTTCCGCATTTCAATGCGTTATCATGGAATTTGCGACCCGATTATTCACGTGCTGGATATAGAATGATGGCTGTAACAAATCCTGGATTGTGTCGTAGAACAGCTTTGAGATATACAGCTGTTCTTACAGGCTTGTCTTATCTTGCACCAATTTTTGATGTTACTCATTGGTGGTTTGCAGTTGCTTCCACTCCACTCAATGTTTATTTTTTATATCTAGGTAAGATATTATTTATGCTAAAGTTAAGATTTTAATTATTATTCTAATTGTTGTTTGATTTATTTTTTTGATGTTGCAGCATGGCAATTTAATAAACAATCGGACAGTGCGAGTTCACGAAAATTATTTCGATTTTCTTTGATTCATTTACCGGCGCTGATGTTATTGATGTTGTTTAGTAAGAAATATTGGGCGAGCGCAAATAATAATACAGAATTAAAAAATTTAACGGATGAATTGAAGAGTAGTAGAAATATTATTGGCGATTTTACACAAATTTTCGTTCCGACTACCAGTTAGAAATATTAATTGTGTTATTGGTGTGACAATTTATTTATTGATTGTACATGTGTAAAATAATAAGTATCATTACATATTAATATTATGGTCTGTTATTTTTAGACGATATTTATTTTTGTCTGTCCTACCTGAAAAGCTTATAATTTATTAAAAAAAAAAATATATATTCCTGTTTGGAAAAAAATTCTAAGTTAATTTGAGACTTCACTCTTTCGAAAGTTCAATTTCGCGTATAAATGATACGAGAAGAATTTTTTTTTTCGGCTTCAATTCGATATTTCAGTATTCAAAAATTTTTTTATGGAAAAAATGAATGTAAAACTTTTTGTAGGGCATTAAATTTGCTACAAAAAAGTTCCTTAGAACCTTAAATGCTCTTCGACCAACAGTTTTTGAGTTGTAGAGCTGTAAAGGTGAAAGTTAATTATATTTGACAACAAATTTTCCTTAAATTGGAATTCATTAATCTGACATTAATTATTATCTTACAATAAACGCAATAAAACCATTACATTATTAATTTTAAAAACTACTGTTCATATTTAAGAAATAAATATAAATTTTAATCGATAATTACTAGGAAATGGTATTATCATTAATGAATTAAAATTCAGATTTTCATATTTGACTTTAAAAAATTTTTCTAATTCAATTTAAACCACAGTGATAAAAAATAATAACAAAAGACATTTATTTTCTTATTTCTTATGTATTAATTTATATCAATAATTACGTCCTGGATGTTGTTTGGACATAATTCAAACAATTTATAAATTATTTTTTCGGTAGGGGATTGTTACTCGCCGCTACTGAAGCGTAAGCTAGGATGTTCAAGTGAATAAATATCATAAATTAGAAATATTGATAAAGAAATAATGCTGGAGAATATAGTCTTTGATTTTGTATTTATTTTATATTTATGAATTTGAATTGCACGATTAATAATTATGGGATACGATTTGAATCACGTTTGTAGTTATGATACGGTTTAATTATTAGGCATTCAATATTCTTAAATTCAATTTTTATATTACTTATTAATCAGTAATTATATTCAAATATAATTATTTTAATTTAATCGTTTCGTCACCAAGCTTCATTATCAGAGCATACAACTCATAATAACACACAAAATAACGTCAAAAAAATTATATTCAATACATTCAAGGTATAAATTCAATTTTTATTTTATAATCCTCATTATAATACAT
>JAQQBR010000006.1:1274505-1284851 GCA_030347285.1 Microctonus hyperodae
TTTTGATACAATAATGTGGGCAAAGGGATGAAGATAACCGACGCCCTCTCCTCGTGTGCTAATAACTGTAGTTGGGGAATAAAACGCACGAGGCAAACACCATCTTCAACCCCAATTCTTTTTTGTTCCTGAGAGCAGGATGATTTTTTTCTTGTCTTTTCTCTTGTTCTCTTGTGGATAAATTCACGATTATATGAATGGTATAATTGCACTGCGATTAATAATCAACATTTCTTCTTATTGATTCATTTTTTAATTTTGTTTCTTATTACTGAAGATTCATTTGTCTTTTACAAATTCTCTGATTGAATAATAATGAATCACTAATGGCACTAAATTATCAACACACACTTGTTTCAACGATAAGAATAATATTGCTGTATATATAAATAACATATAAATTATTTTTCTGCAAAATAATTTATTATTCTTGAATAAATTTTTCGTCAATTAATTTCTTCGTATATCAATATAAATTTTTTTTGTCTCGCGCTTATTCATTATTCTTGCAATTTACCACATTATTTTTCTCCAGCATATTTTTTTTTATAAATAATTATTTTATGTTATATTGTTTTGTTATAAATTTTCTTTACTTTTTTTTTAATCTTTGCTTTTTTATTTGGGATTGATATACAATTAATTAATAAATATGCCTTTTACGTTTCGTTTTCCTTCCCAAAATCACCTACTCGTCCTCGAGTAGAGAAAACTGCGACCGATTCTTACTGCGGCGAATCCGCAATTTCTCTAGATCGATCCCACGGGCACGTACTGTGGCTATCCTATGTACACACTCTCTCACTTTATTTTCCGTCTATCTTCGTATTTATATACATACATAAATATGCTGATGTATATATGCGTATATTTACGTAGATGTGTGGGTATAATATCTATCTATATTCTATGGCAAAACCAGGGGAAGTTTACAATTACAATGGTGATTCCCCGTAGTTGGCTATCCTGGTGATGTTGCGCGCGCAGTCACAAGTGAAAGATACGGTTGAACCTCCTATAGTGTCATAGGTTGAGGACTGTGAATTCTAGAAAAAATATGACACAACAGCGACAACAAGACTCGTGGCGAAATTCGTAAACTATTTTTCTCCTCTTTGTGAGGGAATGTATAACAATATATATTGCGAGGTGACATTATTGGAGGTTCGACTGTATTGGTCGAGGGAATGTAATAATTTTGAATGTTTTGTACAAAGAAAAAAATCCTATAACGTGAAATTTCTTCGAACAATCCAAGACTATGAAAATATCAAATATATCACATATATGATAGAGTATAGCTGTGAGAACTATTAATTTTAATCATTCATAAAATTTTTACAAATATACAATTTTGTAACTGATTGGACTGATCGAATATGAACATTTCAAACCGTTATTTGAATTGAATAATTTGTTTCAAGTTATCTATAAAATCTCCTCAAAGATTTGATTTCATTAAATTCTTTCCGAACAAGTTTATTAAACAATCTCAAGAGATCTTGAAATTTTTATAAATGTTGAATTTTTTAATTAATATCAAATCAATCGAAATATAAAAATAAGACTTTTTTGAAGAATAAAATTTTTCGATATCTCGCTTAGTTTTCGAGATATCGAATTTATACATTTAAAAAATCTTGAAAAAATTTTTTTTTTGTTCTTTATATGTTTTATACACTCAAAATATATAATGAATACTTTGAAAAAATATTCAACTACAAAAACAATAATAATTTTAAATAACTTACCAGCTTCGCGCGCTACACAACTGCCTCGACTCGGAAGTGGAATATAAAATTCGCCATCTCGTAGTTAGAATGTAAACTACAATAATGGCGACCGTAAACATGCCTCAATAACGCATTTTGCACGATATTTGATGCAAATAATGGAGTTTTCGGAACATTACAGGAAAAAAAGTTGTCAACGAGCCAGTTGTGACGTTCCTGGATGTAAATCTCGAACGGACATTAATACTAATTTAAGTTTTCATAAAGTTCCAAAACCGGGTGTTGTAATAACGCGAGTGAATTATTTCGAAAAAAACGAAAGGGTTGATCAACGTAGCGAATGGCTTCGTTTATTGAACATTAAAAAAAAAGAAAAAGTTAATTTGTATGTATGTTCATTGCACTTCACTCCAGATGAGTATTATTTTCCTGGTGAGTATGTTGAAAATATTAAATAAAATACAAACAAAAATATTAATATTTTTCAATATTAATTTCATAACCTACATGCAATTATTCTACAGATTATCAAGCTCAAAGAAGAATTTTGAAAAAAAATGCTCTTCCAATACCAGTTAATATTTCAATACAAGAAAAAATCAGTTTCAATCAACGTACTCGGAGAGTCGTAAGTTATTATTGCAATCGAAAATAAATTGTTTCAATAAATATGAAAGTACACATAAATTATCTTCAAAATATTAGCGCAGAGTTGCATTTACAAAGTCACGAATTACATCATAATAAAGATATAATGTGTTCCTTTTTGATATTATTTGTTTAAATTAATTAAAACTACAATTTACTAACTATTTTCCTGTTTAAATGGATCTTTACGACGGCCATATTGTTTAGCGCCCTCCGACTCGCGGTGGATATTACACTCACCAATAACAATAAAAAAATTTTCTGTTCTAAAATTTCATTGGTTCTTATTAGTATCACTCGTCTTCTCATTGGTCGATAAATAAACCGCGCGCTCTAAGTATAGTTCAAGTATTTAACCGCTAGTTAGCGCCACTGAATAAAATAGATTGTGTGTTTTTAATTTTTTCGCGTTTAACATAACCTCAAATATCTGCACCAAAACGTTTATAATTATAGATAATTAAGTTGTGTTGTTTAATATATCAATAAATCTCAAATGTAATTAGATTAAGATTATTTTCCTATTTTATAATCTTGGTAATTAATTAGATTTATACATTGTTTTCTTTAATCTTTAGACGATGGGTAAAAAGCGCAGTGGACAAATCCCAACGCCGAATCGCGTCAAAGTGGAAGTCAAAGACGAAATACGTAATAATAATTTAATTATTTAAATTTATATTCCTATTTTTCATTTAATCTATTGTATATTTCCTCTTTTATTCTATAAAACAATTATTATATTTTTTTTTTTGGTTCATTACAGCTGATAATGAAGTTCACGTAGCGCGGGATCGTTTAAAAGGTGCACTCAGAGAACTGTTGCACCATAGCGATGAAGGTTCATCAATGGACTCCAGTGAAGATACTCCTGCACCCGAAATGAAGCATCAATTAAGAAAAACGTAATTGAAACACTAATAATAAGATTAAAAGCTCCAATACTCGCTCACTTTTCTTCAGGACAAAACTTTGGAGGCTTTTAAAAATTAGTTGATTCATCAAAATGCGGAATTTTATTTATTTATAATTATTATTCATGGTTTTTAATACTGAATCAACAAAAATCGTGATAATTGTCAATTAATTAATAATTAATATCAATATTCTAATGAGAAAAATCGATAGCACTAGTACTCGATCACAAGAAAAATTTTAATAAGTAAATATTAATGTGTAAAATAGGTGACACAAAAAACTATTTACAATATTCAAATTAATAATATTCATAATTTTTTATAAAACACACTAATTGAAAATAATTAAAATTATCTCAACTTGGAAATATTTTATTTATTTGTAGGAATTTTAATTACTAAAATTTTTTCGCATGAAGAATTGTAAAAATTTTTTTGATATCAGAACTGATCGAGTATTAGGACATAATTAATTATCGGGAATTTTATTTTAATAGATTGTTAAGCAAGAAAATTTAGCAAATAGTAAACTAATTTTTTTTTTATTTATTTTATTTATAGGCCCAAGCCAAGTTTACCACCGCCACCAACACGTAGGCTACGACGACGTAGACAATTACCAGCAGATCAATTATTCCATCACACATATGTAATGAAATTATTTGATCGAAGTGTTGATTTAGCACAATTTCGTGAAGACACACCACTTTATCCAATTTGTCGCGCATGGTTAGCAAATCAACCGCGTAATCCTAATCTCGTACCAAAAATACGTAGTCCAAGTCCAGAAGTAATTGAAGAAGTAAATTCAGAAAATATTTTGGAAGATGTTAATGGTGAATTACGTGATGTTTATAGTCTTCCCGAGCCTCTGCCACGTGAAGAAATATTAAATCGTAATAGAATCCCTTCGCCGATTCCACAACCAGAAGATAAACTGGAATTAAATTATGTAAGTAAATTTTTCTACATCAATTTTACATTTTTTTTTTGGAAATTAAATAGCAATGATTACTCAAATTGATATAATTAATAATAAATAACTCAATTATAATTTTCCTAGACTATTAAATTCAAATATAACTCTAAATTAATTTATAAACTTACGAAATATAAATAATAATTTTTACAAATCATTCAAATAACTTTACGAAAGTTTTTGATAAATTCTCAAATTATATTTAATATAAAATTCATCTGATAAATTAATTTTTTTTTTTTTTTGGTGAATTGTAAAAATAGATAAACTGTAGTTGAAATATTTATTTGATTATTCTTGATTTATTTAAACAATTTTTAATAATTTATTACGATTTATATCCCTGAGGAATAGAATTAAGTAAAAGTAATTTTTTATTAAGACATTAAAGAAGTAAAATAACAATAAATATTATTATTAATAAACAATTTATTTATATTCATTTTTTTTTTTAGGAGGGACAAGTTTTGAAATCACGTGAACTCTTGATGAAAGGCCACAGAGCACATTGGAGTGCAGTGCGTCGAAAATGGCATGCAAAAGCACAAAAAAATGAAAAACGCTTTTTTAAAAGTGCACAAATACTTGGGACTATTTTTAAGAGGTCGGTATTAATTAATTAATAATTGATAATAATTAAATAGAAAATAATAATATATAAATTCTTTTTTTTTTTTTACAGAGCACAAACTGAATTTGAATAAAAAATTACTTCAATATTTTTGACGCTACATTTTGTATAAAACAAAAAAAGGGAGTTAATTATAGCATATGTATAGTAGCGTTTGTGGATGATTTATAATTATTTTTTTTTTGACTTAACATATATGTATAAAAAATGGAAACAAAAAAAGAGAACGACCAATTTGGAAATAAAGAAATTCTTTTTTTTTTTTAATAATAATTTTTTCTGCCACTTTTTCGACACAATTGCGGTAACTTAATATTAAAAAGTACTTTCAATCGATCAGAATTCATGCCAAAATACCATTAATATATTGATAGACATTCAATAGTTTATAGAAAAAAAATTTTTTATTTTTCTATCTTTTTTTTATGCTCGACATTTCCAATCGATATTTTATAATATATTGAATTTTATTCATTATTTTTCATATAAAATCGCCTAAGAAATGAATAAACGTCCATAGTTCCCGTCAATTATATTTTTTTTTTTTTATATTTAAAATCTATTTTATCCTGATATTAATTATTTTCCTTTTTTTTTTGATTCGCCTAGCATGTATTTTTCGTGGTATAAAACAGTCAAAAAAGGGAGAAAAAAATGCTCGCATTGGCGCTTTCATTTTTTCCTGCGAGCATTTTTATTTATTTATTCAATTCTCTTTTTATTTTTATACTCCGTTTCGATAATATAAGCATTCGTGGTGTATAATTTTCATTCTAGTACGACATCCTCTTGAAGGATAATTACAAGTAATATATCAAAATTATAGAATTAAATTCTACAACTTTTCATTTTTTTCTTTTCTTTCTTTTCTTTTAAATATTTCACTTATCAGTGAGCGATAATTCAAGCACTTGTCTAAATGTTTCTTCCTCAAGTAATCTTCGCTGTTCTTCCTCGAATTGTTGTTGCTCAGATAATCTCAATGCCAATCTTAATTGTTCGGCAGTGTCTTCAATTGCATCACCATCATCATCGCAATCATTATTTTCTGATCTATTCATTCTCCTTTCGTCGTCCATGCACTCCACCGAGTCTTGGTACAAGTCCAAACTCGCTTGAATTGCCCTAAATATCAAACAAAAATATAAATTATTTATCAACTTAATAAATTAACTGTTAAATTAATCATACAATTCGAATAATATATCGAAAAAGTAATTAATAAAAAAAAAAATTAAATTAATACCTACCTTACTGAATTGTGATTAACGAATTGAAAGAAAACGTGGAGAAAAAATATTGAAATTTAATTGACAAACATGCAAAAAAGTTGGTGATGAATGAATAAACAAATAAATAAATAATTAAATTTATTATGGGATTAATGCAAATGGAAATTTCATTTTTTACCTTTGAAGTTGTCTTTCTTCTTCAGTTGTCATATTTGGTGTTGTTGGTCGAGATGGTTTTTGTGCTCTCAATGCTTCCCAAATATCAACTTGATCTTTTTCACTACCGGCTTCAAGTAAACTTTGTTGTATGGCGAATTGTAATAAATCATCTTCCTCCTCAATACTGAATTGTGTTCGATCAATAGCACCAAGTTTTGTATAACCCATTGGCGCTTCGAAACATATATCATCAACCACACAGGCTAATTTACTACCATCTTCAATTTTTCTTACATTTGCTACATCCTGATCCATTCCAAATATATTTCCAAATGTTATTCGCGCATTCAATACGTGAAATAATGGAATTTCTGTAATTTTTCATAATTACTCGTTTTATTATTTGAAATTATTTATTCCATACGCTGTAAATTCAAGTTTGTTAAATTATTTGAGGTTATACATTGATTAAATGGATAAATATCTTCAATAAATTTTTTAGTGTACAAATTTTAATATTTCATTATGATAAATTGAAAAATTAACACACAAAGTAACGTATTAAAATTTATTGGTCATTGAATCAATAAATAACCTCAAAAATAAAATTTATAGAAATTACTTTCGATATTATTTTGTTGTTTTTTTTATTGATTTCTATGAAAATAATTTACCTATTTTTACTGGAAAACCTGATGGCAATTGCATTTGAATAAAATCCTTGAGCTTTGCAAAATGTGTGCTAGATATTGCCATAAGATCAACAATTGGCATAATTTGTTCTTGAAGACTTAATGGATAATCTTCACATAACCAAAGTGTCGCACGAAATTTTTGAATTTTTGTGTTAACTTCTTTCGGTCGTCCAATATCTCTGCCATTTAAATCCACATCTGGATCAAAGTATTCTTCAGGCGTAATATTTGATGGATTACCAACATTACTAAATTCTTCCTAATTAATATAAAATAAATAGATTATATAACAATTCCATTTTTAAGAAGTTATACGCAACAGCAAGGCAAAAAAATTAAGACGTTATTTTACTAATATTTTATACAAAGATATGTTTTTAAATAAATACGAGTAATAATTAGTTAGATATTGTCTACATGAATATTTTTTCTCATGATCTGAGTGTAATTAGTAACTTGAAAATAGACACATCAATAAAGTCTGCAAAGTGGCACTTTTTTGTACGCATTTACTTAATTTACCCATATAACAATTTTTTAGGTTAGTGTCTCACTCAGTAAGTGATTATAATTTTACAAACTCAATTCTTTTATTCTACAGAATACTAATATTATTGAATATAATAATTAAAATATATTTGTTAACAGGAAACATGATAAAACATACTATTTGCTATTGTAGGTTATGTTAATTGTACATTTCTTATATTCTGCAAATGTAATACCACTTTTAGACAGGACATTATTAATGGCTATTTCATTTTCATTAGTAGGATTGCCACTATCACTATCACTCATTTTGCTTTTTTAATTTTATACTTGATCGTTTATATTTTCGCTTTATTTTAAATGCAATACCGACAGAAACAAAGTTTGTTGATAAACTGTGTATCAACGCAACCTTCTCTTATTTTATGGATAAATAGAATTTTGTAGGTTAGTATCACAATTAGTAGTTAATAATATTTTTTAATAATTTCTTCCGTAAAACGTTATGTTTTGAGATACTCGCCTAAAAAATTATGTGTGCACCAAGGCCGTATGATCTTTTTCAACGCCATCAGCAAAGTTCAATTTCAGCAAAAAAAGATCATCTTTACAGCCTTGGCATACAAATAACTATTTTAGGCCTTGCAACTGCGTATAATCCCCTAAATCAATAATTTTTATTTACTTATTTTTATATATATTTTTTCATATTGCTTACACTGCTTGTAGCACCACAATTTTCTTCTTGCTGTTGCTCGGCAATTCCTAAAAATGATTGCAAGGGTGTACGTGGCGTTCGTGCACGTGTTTTATCCGCCTCTGATAAATGTTCTAAACGTGTTTTCGTTATCAATTCAACATTACTCGCACTGAAGACTTTACACTCGTGGCCATTAATAACTTCACTTTTGTCTGAACGCCAGCCCCACAATCCAGCTTTATTTCTTTCAAAACTTATTTTATCAGTGTCAACATAAGTCGTAACAATAGGATTTGTTAAACGTGCCAGTATTCCTTCTTCAGACGGTGCCATAAGTTGCACATTTTCATCATCAATCAATTTCATATGCTCGACATAAACTTTTCGTGTCTCGTGATCGACCTCCATCATCGTCGCCCCATCATCTGAAAATTTAATTATATTTAATGAAAAAAAAAAAAAAGCATGTCAATAATTCACTTCCCTTTTGAATAAATTATTTTATTCAAGTCTACAATTATTTTCTTTTTTTTTTACTTTTACAAAATTAATTATTTCGAATACTGTGCAAGGAAATTCTGTTCTTTTTTTTTGGTGTGTTTCATTGTTCAGGGAATAAAGTCACCTGGTTTATCTCCCACCATACTGAAGACATAACTCCGCTCACACCTGATTGCCACAGGTGGGTTTGGTACGTCTTTTTTTTCCATTTTCGAAATCGTAATCGAAATAAAGCAAAGACATTGGCAAGAAAAATGAGAGAAAAAAGAAATAGGGATAAAAAAAATAAAGAAGAAAGAGTTGAAATAGTATGGCATAAAATTATATTATTAAAGCTGATATTTTAATAAAATTATTTATAATTTAATAATTTTTTAAACAGCGTATGAAAAACATGCTTTTATTGTTCAATTTTTATTTTTAATTTCATACTTACTTTGTCCTTTGAAGACATAACTGAGATTTCCACGCTGCCAATTTGTATGATCAAATCCTAATAGTGTTGTGTCAATTCTAACATTGCTCCCTTGTTTATAAACTTTATAAGTGTCGCTTGGACACATGCGAGATGCGAGTGGAACTATAAACGAATAAAAAAAAAATAAGAATTATTTTTAATTAATATATGATTTAATTCAGTCGTTTAACAATGGAAACAAATGATTTGCCAGCATTTTTTTTTCTTTAGACAATAAAATTAATTAATTTTCCGTTGGTAAATAAATTGCGTTAAAGTAGAAATTTATTAAACTTTTGGATTTTTACTATAAAAAAAAATTTTTATTCATCTTTAATAAAATCAATTTAGCTGAATATTTTTTATTTTTTCTAACCTAAAATATCTGCAACAATGAAAATCAAAAAATTATTCTATAACCTGAAAACATTTCTCCAATCGTTTTTATTATTAGAATAATTAAAATAATAAAAAGAAATTGAACTTTGTTAATGTAATTTTATTTATTTTAAACTGACGAATATGAATAAATGAAAATTTCGAAAGAAATTGAATTAATTCTAATAAAAATTGCAGAAATTATAAAAATATCAAATTTTCTTTTATTTTAAATAAAAAAAAACCAGCTCAATAATTAATTTAATTCATCCAATATAATTTTCTAGTGCAAATCATGGTTTAAAAATGAATAAAAAAATAAAACAAAAATTAGATAAATTTTCTTAAACAACAAATAAATAAAAAACAAAATGTCCATATCTAAATAACCTTTTTAAATAAATTTCAACGCACCCCAACTCGTAAATTCCCATTTCATCTCAACATAAAAATCCGGCGCTTGTTTTAATTTGTGAAGTAATTCAGGTATACCATCAATACGATTACAATAACGTTGGTAATCCCGACGTGCTAAAACCATTTGCAACATTTCAGGGTTACCTGTACCAGTTGCTTCTTGTACAACTAAAACAGCAAAAAAAAAAAATTAATATAAAATAATCATCAACTCGTTCTATCAATTTCCAATTGAACAAAACTAATTATTAAAATTCACCACTCCATCCTTGTGTATTTTCAGTATAAACATTTGCCTCATGTCGCAATAATACTTCAACGGATTCCTTGTAACCTAATGTAACTGCAAGCATGAGTGGTGATCTTCCACGATTGTCATGTTTTTCTTTCTCACACTAAAAAAAAAAAAA
>JAQQBR010000006.1:1333791-1348325 GCA_030347285.1 Microctonus hyperodae
TTTAAATATAAATAAACAATGTTTAAATATTATTTTTATCAATTTCCATTGTTACCACTTCCAAAAAAAATTTTTGGCCGCGGGTGGACATTTAATTATCCCCCTTTAATTATCCAATCTGAATTGATATAAAATTTAAGAGGTTATACACAGTTGCAAGGCAAAAAAAAGTAACATTTTTTTTTTATTATTAATTTTTTATATAAAAACATATTATTAAACAAATACGAGTATTAATCGAAGGAATAAAATTTTCGATAATTATTTCTATTTTTCCGAACACTTTTTCGCGAAAATTTCAATCGAAAATACAATTTTTTTTTCTTTTTCAGTCGCCATTTTGTCATAAATTTAAATTTCGACATTATTTAAATAAATTATTACTCGTATTTATTTAACAACATGTCTTTGCATAAAAAATTAATACAAAAACGTTTTTTTCGCGTCTTGCAACTGTTTATAACCTCAAAATTTGTTATTGGCCTTTTCTGTAAAACGTACTAAAAATTAATTTTATTTTCGTGTTTGAGAATTAATTTGTGAAAGAAAAATTGTTTAAAATTAATATTCTAATTCAAAGATTTAAATAATTAAATATTAATTCAGATAAATTTCTTTATTTTTATCTTATTAAGAAACTTAACCTCAAAATCATCACATAGGTTATGAATTTTTCTAAAAGTTTTTTATTCTCTTTAATACAATAGATAAATTCGATTTTCTACGAGACTTTTTATACCAGTTTATTATTATTAATACCAAATGAAAAAGTTTATATATTTTATTGGCCAGTCAAAAATGAACAAAATGAAATAAAACTTTTTCACATTTCAATAATATAAAATCTCTCTATTTCTCTCTCTCCAAAAAAAAAATAAAAAAAGGCTGATAAATAACGAGAGATTAATTAATTAACTAATTAATTAATTAAGTCAATAAATAAAATTTAGTCGTGCTCAAATATCACGTGAGATACAATTTTTGAGTATTAATAAAACTTAAATATTAAAAAGAAAAAAAATTTATACATATATTTATCCATACGCACAAAAAAATTTTCGAGTGAATTATATTTTAAATAAATTTAACTGTATATAAATTTATTATTAATTATTAATTATTATTATTCATATTATTTAGTATTGATATAATATTGCGTGAAAATTCTATTAAAAAAATTTTATCGGCTGTATTAATTTGAGGTTAGATTTTTATCGTAAAAAATTAATTGACAAATATTCAAATATCACATTTTTAAATAAACAAATAATGTTTATTAATATAATATGTTGATATTTTTATTGATATTTACATATTTACATTGATAATTTTTTCATTAATTTGAAATGAAATGATAAAAAATTGAAAAAAAAAAATGAACTTAACCTAAAATTTAATTTCTCAAATGTACAAATATATAGATAAATAATATGATTTTGTTTTTATAAATGTGTGATATATATTTTTTGGTCAAAATTCGGATAAATATTTTAATTTTCTGCACGTGATCTTCATATTATACATATATATAAACTTATAAACAAATAAATAAAAATAAAATAGTAGATTGAAGTCAAAATAATTTGGTGAAAATTATAATTAGATAAAAAGAAAATAAATATATATATTATATCTATAATTATTAAATATTAAAAATGAAACCGTCACGAAAAACGAAATAAATTTAAAAAAAACAAAACAGTAAACCATGCCAGTAATAATTAATAAGCAAATTAAAATTATCAATTAAATTTTAATTTTGTTCTGTATTAAATAAAGAGTGTCCCAAAATTAACGCAAGATTTTAAATGTTATTAACGTGTTACTTCTTGCGTGAATTATGGGACACTGTAATATTTAATAATAATAAAAATTATTATTGAATGTTACAAATATAATTATAAATAATCATGACAAATATAACAAATATTTCTCGTCAATAGAAAAATAAAAAAATGAATAAAAATGTGAAAGTAAAAATTCGTATCTTTTTATTAATTAATTGCCAAAAATTTATTTAATTAATACACTTTTAATATATTTTATAGGCTCAATTTTATTTCATCTTTTATATTTTATTTAATATTATGACTAATTAAACAAATAAATAAAATAATGTAGAATATTTAATCATCTTTTATTTCTTAATTATTTTTTTTTCCAGACATAACCTAAAAATGAAAATTATAAACAGGGAATTTATATTTACTAGGCAAATGAATAAATGATAAATATAATTTTAATTGAATTCAAAATGTCTCATAGAAGCTTTTTTCCTTTTTTTTTCTTTCTTTTTGAATTTATTTTGTATTTATATTTCATAAAAAAATACATGACAATACATGATGTTTTTACGCGGATGATAAATGTATATTTAACTACTAATATTTCCATTATTATTTTATAATTTGTTATTATTTGACCGTTTGCGTTTTATTTTTTATATAATATCATTTTGAACACTATTTTTCAACAATATATTTCCATATTTAGTCATAAAATGTTCATCAAAAATGTCTTGGAATGATTAAAAAATATTTAACAAAAGTAAATTATTAAATTTTCAAAATTAATTATCTAACATAACTTTATGAAATAGAAATAAATTATTAATTTAAACTAAAATTCATAACTAAAATAAAAAATTCAACAAAATTTTAGTTTAAAACATAAAATTAAATCAATATTAAAAATTATATTAATATTTAATTCTTAACCTCAAATATTTTTTCACTCCAAAAAATTCTTAAAACATAACCTCAAAAAAAAGATACATAAAATTTCATTCAATTCTAATTTTTAATCAACATTTTATGCACATACATATCGCACATGTTTCAAATTAATATTTTATTTATTTATCCATATTATTTTTCGAATTTGGTTTGATTTTGTATTTGCTTTAGTGCGTTATTTATCATTACAATATTTCTATTTATTTTTCTTGTTGTGCTGCACCACCCAATGGGCTATTTTAAATGCATTAATTATAATTAATATTAACCGTTGTGCTGACTAATTATTATTGTAAAATGTTTTTTGCAATAACAAATTGTTTACTACATCATTTAATACTTTTTGTTTCTCTTGTTCATGACGGATTTCTTTTTGCATATTTAATAAATGTGCAGATAAATCTTGAAATTAATTAAAAATTTTTATAAATATTTAATTAATACTAAATATAATTATAAATATACATACAATAAATAAATAAAAACAAAAAATAACAATTATTTAACCTGATTAACCATTTTTTTCATCGATAATTGAATTGAATAAATTTCATAATTTTTTTTTGTTTTTAATTTTTTAAGATAATTTTTTTTTTTGGTGAAGTTTTATTTTTAATTTCTTCTTGTCTTAATAATCATAATAAATATATATATAATACGAATATATATATATATATATATTGTCATTAAAAACTTTTTATTTTTATATAAAACCAAATTTGAGGTTATGTCCATTTTTAAAAATGTTATTTTAGGTCAAATTTAATATTATAAATATTAATTTTCATTCTCTTTCTCTCCGGGTGGCCATTTGGATGGATATTGTCCAAATTACTTTTGTTTATAATATTAATTACATATTTTTATGTATATGAATTAAAAATTTTAAATTGTTAAGAATTATATTTTGTCCTATTTTTTTGTTCATTAAAAATGGAAATTGATAAAACACTTTAAGTGTTATATATTATATATGTTAAAATCGTTTTTTATAAATCCGATAAAATTGTTTAATTTAATATTTTATAATATTCGTTTGGCTATTAAGCAAATATTTATAATTCGATGTTGTTTTTTAATTTATATTTCAATTTTACTTTACAAAAGAAAAATTAAATACTTCATTTCATTTATTAAATATTTTTTTACCTTCATTTTTAATTAGTTTTTCATTAATAATAGAGAGAAAGTTTGAATATTTCCTTTAAGAAGAATTATTAAAGAATCAAACAATGATATTTGAGGTTATGTCATTTTAAATATTTCCCCATTTAATAATACAATTGTTAGGCATTTTTTTTAAATAAATAAATAACATCTAATTAAAATTGGACTAAAAATATACAAAAAAAAAAAAATCTTATTAAATGTCACGAATTTTTTCTAACTTTCCTAACCTAAAAATCCAATTTTAAAATTCATTTATATTTACTAATTATTCATCTCATAATTTTCATCGAATTAAAAACAAGTGACTATTTATACATTCTTCACTTTAGCAGTCTTAATTATTAATTTCTCATCAATCAAAATCATTAAAAAAAAAACTCCGAAATTCCCTTTCAATTTCCAATTTTTCGTCCATCGATAAATGAAAGAATTAAAAACATAACCTCTACACATTTAATCTTGATCAACAACAAGATCAATATCTTAATAAACAACATTATCTTATTCTTGTCATAATTGTTGTGATTCTTCTTCATGTTCAAACAACATTGGAACAATATGTCTTGATGATGAATTAATATTATCACCAACAATAGAATTATTATCTATCATTTCTTCATGATGTTCAGCAAGCAATGGAATTCCTTGCTGATTATAACTATCCACTTCGGACGATCTTATACTTTGTCCAGGTAAAATAGTCATTGGTATATTTCCTGATGGTGTTGTTGGTGCTGATCGTGATAGCCATCTTTTAGTTTTATTTCGTGAATTTGGTAAACCCAATGGCATGTACATTTTTCCACGTGCACGACGCATTCTTGCATTTGAACATTCAACATTTGGACTTGAAGGTCTCAATGACAATTGTGAATTGATATTTAATGAATTAAATCCATCCAATGAACTATTATTATTATTATTATAATTATTATTAATGTTTATATTAATGTTATTAGTAGTATTATTCGATGAAATTGTACGATTGTGATCACTATTTGGTAGTTGTTTAATTTTATCAAGTAATTCACGAAACTGAAATCATAAAAATATAATTTTTAATCGTTTTTGTTTTTTTATTGCATTATTCATGCATTTTTTGTTATATATTGGCAATCTAACCTCAAAATTATTTGTATATTTGCATTTTAATATTGAAATTATTCATATTTTTACATTCTAACCTCAAAATCATTTGTATATTTATTTTAATATTAAAATTATTCATATACTTGCATTCTAACCTCAAAATTATTTGTATATCTGCATTTTAATCTTGAAATTAATTGTATATTTGTATTCTAACCTCAAAATTGCTGATATTTATTGAATATAACCATAAAATTGTCTTATTATATGATCCTATCTCAGTATTTATTGTAAATAAAATGCTTATATATACCTCAAGAGTTGGACTAGTGGCTCTTGGTGGTGAACATGGTGATTGAGCAGCTAAACTCGATATGTCAGAGGTTGTTCGATTATTGGCAAGTGAAACAACCGAACCATCAGCAATAATTTCCGCTCCATCACATCCCATTGTTGATAATTCATCAATACTATTGTTGCATGAATATGGCGGTGGTATTATAGTATTAGCTTCATTAACAACGTTGCACATAAAGCTTGAACTTAATGAATCTAATGTGCTTGCATGTGATAGTGTACGGAAATAACGCATAACAAAACCAGATGTGCCTTTGCCCATTCCTTCATCAAATCCAATCACTAATGGATACAAATCTGGTTTTGATGTCACCTGAAATAATATTTTAATCAGTATATACATAAATATTAGTTTAAAAAATGTCTGAAATATCAAAATTATTAAAGAATTATGTTTATTAATTCATTTTTATAAATTGTATCAATGAATTTCATCATTTTTTGGCAACTTAACCTCAAAATTCTGCAAATTTCTAGTCACTTAACCTCAAAATTTGTCGTTTATCTGCAATCTAACCTCAAAATAAATCGCATATCTGCATTTTAACCTCAAAATAATTCGTATATTTGCATTCTAACCTCAAAATCGCTGATATTCATTGAATATAACCACAAAATTACCTCATTATATGGTGGTGGAAGAGTTTGAACAAATGAACTACATCGACTATAATGAGGTGGTGGATAACATGATGATGACGATGCTCTTTCTGATGTTGAGCTATCATCAGATGAACCAAGTCGTCTTCGTTGCCACAACCAACAACCACAAACTGCTGCCAATGTCAATCCTGCTAAAATGGCCGCCCTGGAATTTGCATGATCCAAAATAAAAAAAGTTTCTCGTAAAAAATCCAAATTCCTCATCATTATTTCAATAAATATTCATAAAGCTATTTTATTTACAACAAAGAAATATTATTTTTAATATTTTAATCTCTATTTTGCTATTATTTATTAATTTTTATTTTTTCTAACACCATTTTAGGTTAATTTTTACGAACCATAAATACCAGTAAGTCCAAATCAAGATGGCGAACATCTCAGCAACTGGAGTTGTTGGCTGTGAATACATATAACAACAGCCCAATGAGCAACACTCTTTTGGTGGAGAGCAACTGCAATAAATAAATAAATAAATAAATAAATATATAAATATCAATATGAATTTATAATTTAATTAATATTTTTGTCAGAGGATGAATAAATGCAAGTTAATTATTGTATATAAAAAATGTATAATAAATATTAAATAAATATACAAATATCCTATTGTTAATAATTATTTAGATGCATAAATTAATGTTAATTAGTTTATTACGATTAGTTGAAGAATATTTTTATAGAATTTATAAATTTCAATTTTTGAAAAAGATAAATGTATTTTACATTTTATTTTATATTTTGCTATGATTATTAAACAAAAGGATTAATTGTTTAATTTAATTATTAATTTAATTTATTAATTTACTAAAATCTATATTTTTTTTACATAATTATCCAAACTTACACATGCCCTCCATTGCAGAATTTAGCAGAGACCTTTAAAAGCAGAACAAAAATTTTAATTTACTGTTGTTATAAATTCCAATCAAATTATTTATCCAATTGTTTATCACAAACTTTGAATTGTTGTAATTATATAAGAATTATTTGAATTGTAATCTTGTAAATATTCCTTTTTTCATAGTGATATTTAAAGATAAAATAAAAAAGAAAGTAGAATACAATTGTTCATTTTTTTTTTGAGGTTAAACACTGTGAAACATTATTTTATAATTAAAATAACAAACAAATATTAATTAACAATAAAAACATTTCGTTTGAAATAAAGTCGATAAAATTTTGATTCGAATTGTAATAAAAAACCCAACCATTTTCATAAAAATAAATAAACAAAGTAAAATAAATTCAATAGTACATTTCTTGAGGTTAAACACTATAAAATACAACAATTAAATAAAAATAACGCAATTAACATTAATTATTTACAAAAATATCCTGCTTAAGATAAAATCAATACAAATTCGATTCAAATTCCAAAAAGAAAAAAAAACCTAACCCAACTTTTACAAAAATCTAAAAACAAAATAAATTAAACAAATACATTTAATTATTACACAAACAACAAACTCTGAACATTAATTAATATAAACACAAAATGTAACAAATAAAAAAATGAAAAATACCAAAACAATAATAAACAATTACACATAAAATAATCCAAAAAACAAACAAATAAAATACAAATATTAATTTACAAAATAAACCTAAAATAATTTACAAAAACTTAGCAAGAAAATTCATAACTTACACATTAAGAATTAATTATTAAATAACATTTTACTATTATATCACATATATATACATATATACTGAAAAATTGATTTGTTATATATGGTCTAGATGTAGATAGAACAAAACTAAGCACACGTTATTGATCGACTTCTGCTGATGGATGCGAAACAAAATTATTTTCTCTCATTTGATGCTTAAATAAATTTTGTATCTAAAATTTTGTTTTTTATACCTACAACAAAAATAATATTCATGCATTTTTCTTCTTTATTTAATATTTAAT
Organism: Microctonus hyperodae; assembly: GCA_030347285.1. Taxonomy (NCBI): domain Eukaryota; kingdom Metazoa; phylum Arthropoda; class Insecta; order Hymenoptera; family Braconidae; genus Microctonus; species Microctonus hyperodae. The sequence goes on from JAQQBR010000006.1 coordinate 1,341,724, forward strand.
CAATATTCATTTTATTAATTCAACACTGATTATACTTTGGTTTTACTTTGGAGTGTAATAGTTAATTTTATTTTATGAAAAATCTCTGGCTTACTTGACTAAAGAAAAAAGTTAGAAGAGTTGGTGCAATTGGCTGCGAGATGTGGATCGCTTGCACCATTCTCTACAAGAGAGAAAAAACGACAAAACCACCAAGAAAATTATTATTCTTGAGGGTTGATAATAAATATGTAATATATATGTAGATATAATTGGATTCTGCGCAATAGTTTATGTATAAATATATATAATCGTAATAATTATAATAGATATACAGTATATTGTACAAATTTCAATGTAAAATTGATTAATTTGTTGATAAATGTATTTATTTATGAGGTAGATTGAATTATTTTATATAATAATGTTTATTTTACATTATATTTGATGAAATAATTAATAATATTCAGTCATTTATTCATAATTTCATTGTTCTGAAAAAAAAAGTTAGGTTAGGTTGGCGTAATTTTTAAATTGTTAATAAAAAATTGTAATTATTGATATTTAATGATGAATTGTTATAAATAATGTAAGTAAATATGATATTCAAGTTTCGCAGAATAATTTTTGTACATAATATTGTCGATAAAATGGATTTTTTTGTTAAATATTACCGACTGGTGTTATTTGAGGTTATGTGCAGAATTGTTAACTGATACATGGTAAAGAATAATAATTCAAGCCATCTATTGATTGAATAATGTATTTAAATAAAAAAAAAGAGGTTTTTTCTTCATATGTACATTGTACATGCGGCAAATTTTACTCATTTTGATGACGATTGAGACTGATTAGACGTGTACGATAGTGAGAGAGAGGGAGATAGAGTTCGGTGGATTTGGTAAACTTTTTTATTTGAAGATTTCAAGACTGACAGAGAAAGACAATGAAAATGTGGCAACAAATTGAATATTCATATTACTTGATTTAAACATAAAAAAAATCTATTTCCAAGTATATAAAATATATTTATCTTTATTATCTAAAAATATTTGAGGTTATGAATAATTAAAGAGAAGAATTTACAAATAAAATATTTGATTTTGTGTTCAATTTATTAATATAAAAATGAAGATTATATACATATTATTAAGTGTTTTACATTTATTAAACATATGCAAAGAAACAATTGCTTGGGACAATGAAGAATTAGAAGTATTTGATGTTGTTGAAGAAGTTAATCAAAATTTTTATGAACTTCTTAATGTTCCAAAGGTATTTCAATATATTTATACAATATTAATTACCAAATTAAATTAATTAATTAACTTTTTTCATACTTTTAGGATGCCAATGCTACGAGTATACGAAAAGCATTTCGACAATTATCATTACAATTACATCCAGATAAAAATGATGCACCTGATGCAGATGTAAAATTTAGAAATGTGAGAGAAAAATTTAAAAAAAATTAAAATCAAATTTTATAACATTATTTAAAATATTATTTTAATTCTAAAAGACAAATTTATATCACACAATTTCACATTTACAATTAATTTATTTCAATATAATTATTTACAGTTAGTTTCTGTTTACGATGTATTAAAAGATTCAAATAAGAGAAAACATTATGACAATGTTCTTATCAATGGTTTACCAAATTGGCGATCAGCTGTTTATTATTATCGTCATGTACGCAAAATGGGACTATTGGAGATGAGCATAATATTATTTATTGTTATAACAATTGGTCAATATATTGTTTCATGGGCAGCGTATTTTGAAAAGCGATATACTTATGTGAGTGAATCAAAATGAAATGGAAATTTTTTATTTATATTGCAAATTTATTTGATAAATCAAAGATGAATTGTTAAATATAAATTGAAATAGGTGAATAATTGATGAATATATTTGATTACAGGAGCAAGTTTTAGGTAGTAAATTACAAAAGTTACAAAAAAAAAATCGAAAAGGCAAAATGGAAGTGCCAGATTTAGCGGATATACTTGAAAAAATTCCAACGCCAAGTGTTTTTAATACATTACCGTTTCAATTGCCACGTTGGACTGTGGCATCGATTGTTGGGATTCCATCAACAATAAGAGCAATTAAAGAGATGATTGAAGAGAGGAAACGTCGGAAAAAAGAAGAGGAAGAAGCAGCATTGTATGAATTGATGATTTTTATTTTTTATTATGTGGTGTTTTATTTTTAGGTGATATTTTTTTTTGTTTGTCCTACCTGAAAATCTGATACTTTATGAGAAGTAGAAAATATTTCCGCTTGGGGAAAATTTTTGAGTTGATTAGGGAATTCGCTCATTCGAAAATTCGATTTTTTGTATAAATAATATGAGAAAAAAAATTTTTTTTCAGCTTCAACTTGATTTTTCAGTATTTAAAAATTTTCTTTTGGAAAAAATGTATTTACAACTTTTGTAGGGAATCGAATTTGCTACAAAAAAGTTCTCTGATTAATAGTTTTTGAGTTGTAGAGCTGGAAAGGTGAAAGATAATTATAATTGACAACAAATTTTCTTTAAACTGGAATTTATTGATCTGACATTAATTATTATCTTACAATAAACGCAATAAAGCCATTGCATTCTTAATTTTAGAAACTACTGTTCATATTTAAGAGATAAATATAAATTTCAATCAATAATTACTAGGAAATTATAACACTAATGAATTGAAATTCACATTTTCACCCATATTTCATTTTAAAAAATTTTGTTTCAAAGTTATTAATACATTTCTTTGTATTATCTACAAAAAAAAATTCGAATTTTCAAAATTGCAAAACCTCTAATCAACTAAAAAATTTTTCCCAAGCGAGAATATTTTCCATTGCCCATAAATTACTAAATCCCCATGTAGAACAAATAAAAAAAAATTATTTCATATTTAATTTTTCCAAAATACACTCAGCCACTGATGTTTCATGCATTTCAGAGCAGAGGAAAATGAGGAACCTGAACCCGAACCGGTGCCACGTGGTCCACGTCGCCGCAGGCCAGTTTTCACACCCCAAGAACAAAGCAGCAATAATACTAATGACACATTTAACCATAAAAAAGAAAATACACGCACAAATAATATTTATGAAAAGCCAAAAATGTGCGGAGGTCTTTGGACTGATGATGACATAATCGAATTGATAAAATATGTTAAGAAATTTCCTGGCGGTACACAAGATCGTTGGGAAAAAATTGCTGATGCAATGAACCGCACAGTAAATGAAGTGACTTATATGGCGAAAAAAATTAAAGATGAAGGTTTAAAACCCAAACAAAATTCAGATGATGTTCAAGTTGATGTTCAATCAAAGAAAGTTAAAACGCGAGCTATTGATAATGATGATAATATCACTGATTGGAGTCAGGAGCAACAAAAGGCGTTGGAATCTGCATTAATAAAATATCCCAAAGGTGGAAGTGCAGATCGATGGGAAAAAATCGCCAGTTGTATTGAAGGAAAAACGAAGGTATATTTTTTAAAAAAAGAATTGAATATTATTAAATGTAATTTTATATTGTTGTTAATTATTTTTATTTTATTTCAGGAGGAATGTCAATTACGATATCGTCAGTTGGTTGAAATTGTAAAAAAAAAACAGAATGAACAAAAAGAATAATTTGCCAAATATTTTTTCATTAAATTTCCATTGAAAATAATATTCTGATAATTTTTCGACTTTGTTTTTGAGGTTAACTTATTTAATGAACGATTTAATCAATTTTTCAAATATAACTTGATCAATTTTACTTTTATCAAGTGATATTTATGTATATTATCCATCAAAAGTTTCGGGATGGTTGAAATATTTTTGAAAATTGAATAATTAGAGAAAATTTATGAGGTATTTATGAACAAAATTCAAACATCAATTATGTGAGGTTAGGTTTATTTTTTTTTTCAATTGAGAGAAATCTCAGTGAAAAGTTCTCACTTAACCTCAAAATTGATAATAAAAATGACTATTTTTAATTAAAATGATCTATATTTAATTAAATGGATCTATATTTAATTGAAATTATAAATAATACATTAATACAAAACTTAAAAAATTAATTTTACAATGAAAATTGTCCTTACAAATTCAGTATATTTTTTCATAACCTAAAAATTTTTTCAAAAGTCTATTTTTGTAATATTTCATCAGCCGGAAATTTTTCATGGATGCTGGGCAAACCGTGTAAATAAGATTGAATAAAAACAAAAAATGTTATATTAAACATTCATATATAAATACATAAATATATAAAGCATAAATAGTAAAATTTATTTTCTGAATACTGTGAAAAATATACAAAAATAAAATAAAAAAAAAATCACACTTGATTAAAACTTTTCTGCAAAAGAATATCTGCAAATTTAAATTAAATTTCCACACCATAAAACAAAAATCATACGCCATTTTAATTTTATCCCAAAATATTTTTTAAAAACAAAATTTCTCATAAAATTACAACACTAAATAAATATTCCAAACTCAATTAAAAAACAAAAATATATAAACACATCTTTAATATTTTATTTACATTCAAAAATTTATTATTTCAATTTAAACAATTAATAATCGCAATCAATAATTAATTTATTTTAAGGTTGTCCCAAAATTCACGCAATATTTCAAACATCCCCAACATATAATATCTTGCGTGAATTATGAGACAAAGTTTCAATACAATTATAAAATTATAACTATATGTTTACAGTTTCATGAATGTTTGATAGTAATTAAATTTATATTAAAGCTCTGAATCGAGCTTTTAAATATATTTTTAGGGACGCAATTTCGAATGGGCCTAAAAATTTGTTTGAAGTGAACAAATAAGTTATTTGAAACCCCCCAAACAACAGATTATTTGAATTAACCAAATTTTTTTTTCAGTGAAGAAATTATTAAAAAATATTATCAACTACTAATTGTGAAACTAACCTCAAAAATTTTATTTACCCATAAAACAAGAGAAGGTTGCGTTGCTACACAGTTTATCAACAAAACTTTGTTTCTACAGTTACCCCATTAGCCATGGGGAAGTGATATTTCATTTCCACTAGAGTGGTCTACTGTGGTACCACAGTAGAGAAACTCCTAAATAAATAAAAAAATGGTGAATTCATCGAACTAATTACCAACATTCTCGATTAAAAAAGTGGGAAAAAAAAATATTTATCACACTCAGGAAATAATACAGATGATGTAGTAGAACAAAAAAACACTTGGGCACTATCAAGCCACGACCGAGAGATGGCAGCACAAGTCAAATGAGCCTCAATAATTATATACACTCATTAAATATTAATATATATTTTATAAATTATTAATAATATATATTAACCATCAATATAATAAATCAACTATCAATAATACATATTAACAATAAATATTATCAATTGAATATTAATATAATTTATCAATCACAAATAATAATATATTAATTATTAATATAATATATTATTACATTATTTAACATTAAAAATTAATTGTTAATATAATATAACAAATATCAAAAATGTATATTTCTTTTTAATAAAATTTATCAACTACTAATAACACTATATAAACAATTATTATAAAAAAAAAAATATTAATAAAATTTATTAAACATTAATATAATATTATAAACAAATAAAAAAATTTTTTTTTCAGTTTCTAAAATTAAAAATTGAAATTCGACTGTGAATAAATAAAATTTATCAACTACTAATAACAATAAATGAAAAATAAAATATTAATATAATTCATTAAACATTAATATAATATTATAAACAAATAAAAATTTTTTTTTTCAGTTTTTAAAATTGAAAATCTAAAATTCAAATATTCTTTAATAAGTTATTAACTATCTGCCTATTTCTTCGATTCATCTAAAGTCAAAGAGCCAACTTTATTTTCTGCTTAGTACAACTTTAGTTTAAATGAAAAAAAAAAGAGAAGGGACGAAGACCAGACGATGTCAGACCATCCAATACGTAGTTAGTTACCATGCATATATTTGAATGTGTGTGTGTGCGTCGTCCGTTGCTGCATGAATACGATGAGTCTCTACTGCGCATGCGCAGTTGATCAAACGCCTAAACTCGAAGAGTTGGCGCGCATGGTGCGCGGCGCACCACATTGAAAGCCTTGCGACATGCTCTCGCGCAAGTCAGTCGCGCGCCAACACTCGTTTGAGTGGTATCATTATCGTTTTTCCGTTTGTAATGTTTAATTATAACATTTTCTGTTTCAACTTGGAAAAATAAAACAATATACATATATATATATATACATAATATATATTTATATATATATATTTATCGCACTCAAACACATACATATGTATATTAGTAAGAAAAACGATAATTTTGGAATTGAAAAAATTTATTAAATAAATATTTTTTTTTTTTTGTTTATCTCAATTAATTAATTTTTTTAATTAATTACTGTGCTAAAATAACGCAAAAAATTAGTGAAATTTTAGATAATATTTACAAAAGTTATAAAAAATTGTCAAGTAATGAAAAATAAAAAAATCGAAAAGTGAATAATAATTATTAAAAATTCAATAATTAAAATAAAAAAACCAAAATAACGTGCCGTATAAAGCGCAAACAAGTGTCGAATAA
>JAQQBR010000006.1:1386552-1396992 GCA_030347285.1 Microctonus hyperodae
ATTTCTGAAAAATAGACCTAACCTAAAAATATTTAATTCAGGCAAAAATCGCAGATATGTACACGAATTTATGTGCAAGCAGAAGTTACCTTTATTCTGTGGCACGTGCAAGTAATTCTGGTCATATAAATCGTAAAGATTGTGCTGCAGTAATTCTTTATTGTGCTGAAAATGCAACAAAAGCAGCATTGGACGCCGTACAAATCCTCGGTAACATAATCTATAAAAAAATATTCAATAAAACACTTTTTAAAAATGCTCAAACTAATTTTTGTTTATTATTTCAGGTGGAAATGGATATATCAATGATTATCCAACAGGTCGTTTATTGAGAGATGCAAAATTATACGAAATTGGAGCAGGAACAAGTGAAATTAGAAGAATGGTAATTAGTCGAGCAATAACTGAACAATATTCATAAACAAATGAATATTTAAATATTGAAAACTTCGATATTTCAATTACTTGAAACAAATTAATATAACATTCCAAATATTTTCTATTAATTCACATGAATTTTGTTAATATTTTACCCCAAATATATTTTTTTACCATAAATTGAGGTTATAATTAATTAAAAAAATTCACTTTTATTTTATTATATCCATGAAAGATGAATAATAAAAATAAACAATAAGATTAATATAATAATCTTGAAATAAATAAAGATAAATACTTGAAAACTAATCGGTCGATTAGTTTTTGATTTATTTTCTCTGTCAATTTGAAAAACGTTTTAAATTATCTCGTCTGCAAATAATTTCAAGCTTTAACTACTCTACAATAAATCAACATGTCATTAAATTTCTCCTCTGAAATTTCGGCCTTTGCATAAACATCTAAAAAAAACCCCCCCCATTTTAAATATAAAACAATTCATATAATTTAATTATCATTAAATTTGAATAACGAATTAAATTCCTAACTTCGAATTATTCAAATAAAAATTCATTTTCATAAAGATATTTTTAATTTTCATAATTTCTCTCAATCTACTAATAATAAATTAACATTCTATTAAATAAAACAACAAAAAATCGTCATAAAAAATAATAAAAATTGCAAAATTAAATTTTTATTGATACTTTTCATGAGTTAATTACAATTGGATTCGTTAATTAGGACGTTTATTTTACGTCGGGGATTAATTAGATTTTAATTAAACCGAATGGAAAATATATCGAGATAATCAAGTCACTAGAACAGTAGTGGATAAATATATTCGATCAAGCCACACACACAATTGATTAACCTTTAGCGCTATAGGTTGCTAATTTAAGTGTCGAAATGTTCACACCTCTGATGTGTGATTTCCTCTACCACTTGTACTCAAGTTCTTCTTTCTTCCTTTGTTATATTTATTACAAAGGCAAATAACAAGATACACAAATACAACAGACGAGTAACAACGTTCGTTTTTTATTTTTCTTCAATCTTTATTTAAACTCATTAATCGAAGAACCACCACAGTAATTAGATCGACAGGAAGAATTATCAAATTTTGTATTAAATTTTTATAATCACCTGTAAAATACCAAAACGAATTTTATAATCGAAAAAAAAATTAATAAATATATAAATGTATTTTTGATGTAATTAAAATAAATTTTTTTTTTTGGTGATGATTAAAAATATTTTTGTATTATTCTAACAGTGATTGTAAATTTCTTTTATTTTTAATTTCAAGTTGACAGGAAAATTCGGGTTATGTTAATATTAATTAATTTGTTATTTGAGGTTGAAGAATTCGAGAGAGATTTTTTAATTGAAGATTAATTATTGAGGATTTTGATTTATTGCGACTGGGAGAACGTGAAGATGTCACTCAAGTTCTCCATTGGGAATTATTACGAGACTTATGTGAGTATTTATTAAAATAATAAACAATTAAATATTTAATAATCACGATTTATCTATTTATTTATTTGTGTGATGAAAAAATTATCCTACAAAGTGTACGAAATAAGAAAAAAGAAAAGAAAATAAAAATTCCAGTGATATAAATGTGTATGTAGTGATTTTCAAATTTTCTCTTTATGTAATTCAAAACCTTCCCCATAAAACACGTGAGATATTATTTTAATATACTCAGGGTAAAAAATCACAAGCTGAAATAAAAATTTTTAACAAATTTCATTAAAAATAAACAATAAAATCAATAAACTAAATTCAAATATATGAATAATTCGCGCGCTTTTTTTTGTCACTAGCGAAAATGGGATTCCCCGGATTTGATCCAATTAAATAATTGTATTTTTAATTTATTTAACAGCACTATCAAATAACTGACAATAATATTTATTATCTATTAAATAAAATGTACAAAATGTCACGTGAACATGAAATAATTTTTTATTACAACAATAAATATATATACAAACATAAATATATATATACAGAGAGAATAAAAATCTAACATGCAAAATGTAGACCGCCAATAAAAGAAATGAGGACAGATTGAGCAGTAAATATTCGTGTCTTCATTAGCTATTTCATTTCAAGTGTATATAAGAGTTTATGCATGTATAGGTTATGTTTGGCAAACGTAAATTTGGCCAACTCTTCGGCCATTACACGCAATATACATTTTTAAAATATTTTTTAAAACTAAACGCGATTTGCTACATTGGCGTGTCAATTCACAAAGCATCAGACGTTTAATACATTAGCACTACCATTTGAATTTTATACGTGTGTGTTGGGCGTGAATGCAAATAAATTTAATCTCTTATTCTTTGGTACATACTGTACATTGCATAAAATATATGCAATAACAAGTTTTGCTCGCCTAAGCCAAAAATTTCTGCACCAGTCTTTGCTGTACAATCGTGATCAATTGTTCTTTATCTTGATTGTATTTTGTCAATTTCTAGTGATTTATTTTTTTTCGCTGTAAAAATAGTTATTTTGGTGATTATTTTTTCTTTTTATAGATTTGTTTTGTGGGTATTTTATTTCGGGTATTTGGTTTGTTTGATTGTTGGATGAATTTATAGGGATAGGGTAATATATTTTGTGTTGGTTTTTTATTGAGCATGACGAAGAAACATACTTTGGTATTGAAATTACGAAGACATTCAAGTCGCCCTTGGGGCATTCGTATTGCCGGTGGGGCAGATTTGGGTACACCGATCATTGTCACTCGTGTAAGTTTATTTTATATTAATTTCTGTCAAAAATGAAATTATATAAATTTATACTAATTTCTTACGATAAACACAATCATATTTCTATCATTTTTAATCACTAAAAACAATTATTTTACGTATGAATTTATTTTTATATCTCAACTAGCGGCCATTTTGTGAACTAATTTCCATGACCGATATTTTTAGGTTATACATTAAATTATTAATTATCAAAATTTTCGTTAAATAATCCTAAAAATAATTATTTATTTCATATTATTGTATAAATAATTGCTCAATTATTATTCAAATAATCAAAATTCATTTTTTATACCTCACCCAGCGGCCATTTTGTGAACTAATTTCCATGGCCGATATTTTTAGGTTATACATTGCAATATCACATATAAAAATTTCTATTACAACGTCTGACGATATTTACATCATTTATTAATTTCTTATTATTAAATAAACAATTCTCTATATTTAAAAATTTTTATTCAACAATTTTTTCCACGATTTTTGGTTAAAAATTTATTTTTTACTTCATTTTTGTGTATTAATTAATTTATAATTTTTTTGTTTTTTTTTTCATGTTTCAGTCTGAGAATGAAGAACTCCAAAAGGGTGACGTGATCAAGAAAATTGATGATTATGATGGACGTGATGTGAGGCATGTGGACGCGCAGAATTTACTGCAAAATTCAGAGTCTGTAAAACTGGTCGTGGAAAGGTCTGAGCCGATTAATGATTCCACAATGCGAAATTACATCTCCAATAATATAACTGAACAATCATCGATTGTCGAATCGATCAATGCGAGCGAATGGACACCATTAAAAAATTTGTCAGACTTTATAAATTATTACAAATTAATTTCACTAATTGCTCAGCTGCTCTTTGAATTAATTTAATTATTTAATTCAAATTTACTGCATAAAATAGTCTCTAATTCTGCTTTTAATTCATCGCCAGCGCTTTGATCGAACGATTTTCGTCGAATAATAAAAGAAAAAAAATAAAAATAAAAAACAAAAATCGATAATTATTACGTTATTATTTATTTTTATTTATTATTAAATTATTTATTATCAATGTCGATTTTGCATTGGGCTTGAGCACTTTCAACGACAATTGTAATATTTTATTTTCATTTATTTTAATAATTTCATTTACAAAATCGTCACGATAAATTGTATAAATTTATCTAATATATTTTTTCCACTTTGATTTATTATTTAGAACGATTAAATCACAGCCGAAAATTTTACCAAAAAGTCCAGTACCTCCATTGATATCTCCACCACGTGAATATAAAACATATTCACCTGATCATTTTGAACCAGCTCATGAACACCTTGACGAAGTGCGCGAGGAACGTTTTTATTTATCTCAGGTAAAGAAAAAAAATTAAAAATAAATTTCTATTCAATATATTTTTTGTTAACTCTCCAAGTGTTTTTATTTAATAAATAAATGTTCTTTTATTTTTTGCATCAGTTTGCGTGGATTGTGTGTAAATTCAATCGTTGATTGATGATAAACCGTTAAATATTGACAGCACTTTGAAAGACTTGAACGAAATAAAAAATAAAGAAAAATAAAATTATGCAAGCACAGCCGGCCCCCGATGGTTTCTCTAAGTTTAGCACATCGGAGACGGCTATTTCGGCCAATAAATATACACACAGTGTGTGTTATTGGCTAAACGAACGAATTGATTTCGGGTAATAGAAGAAAATAATAAGGAATTAAACAAACAAAAATTAATCAATACAAATAATCCAATTTTTAATTTGAAAGAAATTTTATTTCTGTGATAAATAAATTGATGGATTTAGATTTATTATTTTGCTCTAGCTAAAGCTATGGCTGTGAAGCAAAGTGCAAACAATACAGAGTAATATAATACACAAAATAAAAAATATTTGATACTACAGAAATTGCAAAAATAAAATAATGATAATGAATAATGTAATAAAAAATTAGCAATTAGCTTGAATGTTATTGCTTGATAATAACACTAGTTATAGTGTAATACAAATAATTGGGAGTAATAGATAGTATAGATAATGCAAGAAATAAATAAAATTTATTTGTTAATTTAATTTAATTAGAATTGTTAATGATAGGAAAGAAATTTTATTCTTGAAGGGAAAAATTGGGAAATAATGAGAGATGATTTGGGAAAATTAACATTTGCAAACATGAATTGTATGAATAATATATTTACATTGGCTTGACTCTCTGTCGACTTTCAGACATCGCCACGTCTCTATAAATATCACTTTTGCATCGAATTTGCCACGTTCGTTCGTCTATATTTTTACTGATCTTTCGATACCGTCCATTAATTTTTTTATTTTTAATTAATTAATTAATTATGACAGGGGTGATTAATCTTTAATATGTCAAGATTATTTTCCATGACACTTTAATTAATTTCTAGTTAATTAATTCAACACAAAATTAATTTATTTAAATTCACAAATCGAGAGAAAAAAAATGAACAAATTTAATTTATAATGTTTCAAAATTTTTTTTTATTAATTATAATTGTAGTGGGATAAAGAATGTTGTTATAAATATAATTTAATTGTTTATTATAATAAAAAATAGTTTTTTTATATTAATTTTTGGAGATTTTTAATTGAAATTATTTTATAAATTTTTTTTTTCGGGTCGAATTTTTTTTTTCTATTTTTTTTTTAATTATTTATATTTATATAGGATTAAAAATTGTTATTATAAATACAATTCAATTATTTATTATAATAAAAAATAGTATTTTAGTGTTGATTTTTAAAGATTTTTAATTTAAATTATTTTATAACTTTTTATTTTTTGGTTGAATATTTTTTTTCTATTTTTTTTTTTTAATTATTTATATTTATATAAGATTAAAAATTGTTATTATAAATACAATTCTATTGTTTATTATAATAAAAAATAGTATCTTAATATCAATTTATTGAGAAATTAATAGAAATTATTTTATAACATTTTTTGTTTTTTCGTGTTAAATTTTTTTTTTGCGTCAGAAAAAAAAATATGATGATAAATATTGAGACGTGGGTGTTTGTAAATGTTGTTAAGCTGTATTAGTGGTAGACTATAAGCGTTTTAATACGACGCGTAACATTTTAGTTTTGTGACGACGTTGCCGCGATTATTTTCTCACTTGGTTGAATAAATCGGTGGAAGTTAGTGGCAGCCTGCGGTTAAATTCAGTGAGAGTTTCAACATTACACTATAAAATAAATATAAAATAAATTAATTTCATTAATAATATTTATAATATTTTAGTCGAAACAACGAAATAAAAGCCAAGAAAGAAATTAAAAAATTTTTTAATTCACGAAAATTATTAAAGAAAGAAAAATTAATTATTCTGTAAAATAAAATGCCGGGTTATACGACAACTTATCGTTACACGGTTGAACGTCAACCAAAAGATGAAGAAGCTGCCGTTTATTGGGTACGATAAATAATTAATCATTAAATAATAATAACAATAATAATATAAATTTAAAAATAAATAAATGTCAAGGGCGAAATGAATGAAATAGTAAAAATAAAATAAACGAATTTTATTTTTTTTTTTGAATCGTATTAAATTTCATTGTGCTATTAAACAGCTGCCAAATAGTTGAAAAAAAAATTTTTTTTTTTTTTAAACAAAATTGTAATAAAATTTATTTTATTATAAATAAATAATTCATTTTTATTTTTTTACTGCGAATAAATTTTAAATTATTTAATTGATAAATATAATTTTTAATTTATTTAATTACTATTATTTTTTTTTTTGTTTATTATTATTACAACAATTATTACGTCATCGAGACCTTGACATATTTAAGATGAAAAAGAAAAAAAATTGTTTTTTGTTAATGTAAAAATAGGAAAATTTTAGTTTAAATATTTTTTTGTATTTTTATAATTATTTGTTGAATAATTTAAATTAATAACAAATTTTTTATTCTTTAGTGAATTAATATTTAGGAGAATTAATATATGTTGATGATGAATTAATTGAAGTTTAATTTATAGTGGATAATAATTTTGATAGTTATCAAGATGAAAGGGAATTTTTTTTTAAATTAAATGGAATAAAGTGTGTTATTTATAAATTTATTAATACTTGTACGGTTCATCTGTTTTTGCTATTAATAATAATTGAATTGAGGTTAAAGAATTAGTTTACGTTTGATGTAATAATGGCGATTTTCTTTTTGCAATGAATTAAATTATTTTATTTTATATTTAATGGTATAAATCAAATAAGAAAAATTCGATAGATATTTTTTTTTTAATAATGTGTTTTACATATAAACACACACACACACACACACACATATATATTTACATAAATAAATTATTGAGAGTATTTTTGCCAGCTGGTATAACAGAATTGTGAAAGTCTTCAAAGTTATTTTTAAAACAAAATCACTATTGGATACAAAGATATTTACAATGCTCACAATATTATTTCAGATGTTATAAAATGTGATTTTTGTATGTAAAATTTCATTGTTGTATTATCAATTGTGATTTTTGATAGTTAAATATTGAGTATTTAATTATTTTAATATGTGAATAATTGAGAGAAAAAAAATTTTGGGGTTATGAATGTCTTTTGGCGTTTGAAGGTTAAAATAAGACAAAATAAATAGAATAAATTATTTATAATTAATTTTATTTTACTTTCCACTTTATTTTGTATTATTAATTGCAATTTTCAGTAATTAAATGCCGAGTATTTTTATTTTTTTGATATGTGAATAATTGAGAGAAAAAAAATTTTGAGGTTATGAATGTCTTTTGGCGTTCGAAGGTTAAGATCTTGACACAATTTCCACAAAGATGAAAATAAATGATAGAAAGATTAGAAAATAAATAAAAAATTATAAATAGTAGATTTAAATGTTTAAATAATTAATTTGTTGGCGATTTTTAAGTTTAATTTACGAATTTATTCGCAGTTAAATCATGAATTATTTCGTCATTTTGTTGGACGTTTAACAGAGCAAAACGAATAAATGTTTAAACATTTTGTTTATTTGTATGTGTGATGTAACAAAACATTAACTCTTGCCAAAAAGCATTAAACAATAATTCACATTATCGTATTTTATTTATATAATTCATTTTATTATGCAAAATATGTGGCAAAAATTTGTTTTATAAATTAGAAATTGCCCATTATCAAATTCAATTCATATTTAATTAATTAAACATTTCAATAATTTATTTTATCAACAATAATATCTATATATCCAAATTTCTATCAATAATAAATTCGATAAAAGAAAAAAAAGAAAATTAATTTTTAAACAAAAAAAATTCTCATGATATTAATTTAATCTTTGTAAATAATTCAGTAAAATATTTTTCTCTTATATTTTCTTTGTATTTTGGCAATTTTCCAACACGACTGAGAAATATTTTTGTGAGATAAATTTCGAAATTTAAAACAGCCACGGCCTTAATTTCTCAACCCACAATAAAATAAATGTCAGAGTTATTTTATATTGATAATAATAAATATAATAAATTAATGTTTTATGTTTTATTATTTGTTTTAGCCATATCGAACAACTCCATTAGTTTTGCCAGGAGCCAAAGTGAAAAAAGATGCACCATTAGGTGAATGTTATTTGCGTCATCATCCGAATCCAATGATAAGAGCAGCGCCACATCATTATGAAGTTGCAAATCCCGAAGTGGCAATGAAACAAAAAGTAGGTAGATATAGCCGAGAATTTCAATTTTATGCTGCTTATACAGTGGAAATTAAATCTAGTAGAGGTGATTGAATATTGTTGTTTAATTGTATTATTTAATTATGTTATAATATAGGCAAAATATTCTAATTAATTATGAGTAATTTCGAGAAGAAAAATTCGAGAAATTTTAATATTTATATTTTTTTTTTCTCAACGATGGAAAAATAAATAGAATAAATAATGGGATAATTTATTTTATTTTGTATTGTTTATTGCGATTTTCAATAATTAAATGTCGAGTATTTAATTTGTTTAATGTGGGGATAATTGAGAGAAGGGAAATTTTGAGGTTAGGAACGTCTTTTGGCGTTCGAAGGTTAAAATAAAGTAAAATAATTGGAATAAATGGTATATAATTAATTTTATATTACTTTTTATTTCATTTTGTATTGTTTATTGCAATTTTTAATGATTAAATGTCGAGTATTTAATTTATTTAACTTGTGGATGATTGAGAGAAGGAAAATTTTGAGGTTATGAACGTCTTTTGGCGTTCGGAGATTAATATAAAACAAAATAAATAGAATAAACAATAAATAATCAATTATATTTCTCGTTTTATTGTTAATTGCAATTTTTAATAATTAAATTTCGAGTATTTTATTTGTTTAAAACGTGAATAATTGAGAGTAAGAAAATTTTGAGGTTATGAACTCTTGGCGTTCGAAGTTTAAGATAAAACAAAAATGTTTCATGTATATTTTTATTTTTAATCGATCATTATTTATGTTTTAACACATTTTGTTTATTAATTATACATATATATACGTATTTTTTTATAAAATAAGGTGGCAGAATCAGTTTTGCAGCGTGTCTTGGGACCGAATGAAGTTCCAAAGGTTTGATTTTATTATTTAAGAGTCGCTTTTATGCTTATTTATTTATTTATTTATTTATTTAATGATTTATTTCAATATTTTTCTTCATCATAAAATTAAACTAATAATTAAATACATAAAAAAAAAATAAATATAATTATTTCAAACAGCTTTGCAGGGATAACAAAATGGCGATGAGAATGAAAAATTTATCTAAACAAATAAACAAATGATTTTTTATTAAAAAAAAAATAAAACATTCAATTCAAATAAATATTAAAACTAATTAACAAAATCAATTGTTTAATTATCATAATTATCATCGAGAAAATTAATAATCAACTCTGTAATAATTAGAAAAAAAAAACAATTTTTTTTTTATATAATAATTAATAAATTAATTATAAAATAATTTCTTTTTTTTTTTTATTTATAATTGTACACCAGGATCATTTACAAATAATCATTTGTGTGTTAATTTATCAATAAATAATTCTAGTTGAAAATTTTTTGTTTTTATTAAAAATTTTAATTAACAATTAATTAATTTAGCCCACCAATGAGATAAACAAATGCTAATTAAATAAAAAAAAAAAAGGTAATTGCGTTGGCTGCCTAATTATCATCGCCTGATGACTCAGTATTTTTTTTTTTATTTTATTTTTATAAATAAATAATTTTTACAGATGTAAAAAAAAATTTTTT
>JAQQBR010000006.1:1416027-1426396 GCA_030347285.1 Microctonus hyperodae
ACTCTTTTGAAAAAATTTGATTGCGATAAATTATATAACAGATTAACATTCTGCTACACTGAAAGATATACTTTTATAATTTGAAATTTTATTAGATTAATATTATGGAAAAGTAGATCATCATTTGAACTATTGTGTGTGATAAAAATATATTTGTATCTTTACGAATTGAGAAATTGAATCATTTCATCATGAGATGATCAGTTATTAAAGTATCAAATGTTATGAAATATGTCAGATTATTGACAATAAATTTATTCATCCCTCTTTCATTGTTATATTTTTTCTTTTGTAGAGAAAAACTATTCTATATGAAAAATGGAGGCAAATTCGATCATGAAAGCAAAGATTACATGCTAATAAATGGTAAGAATACTGCAGGAAATACGACATTTTGCTGATACTCAGCAAAATTAATCTTATGAAAATATTTCTCTTGAGCTATTTAAAATTTCGACATTTTTTTTGGAAAAAAATTGTAAATGCAGAATTATTAAACATTTGTTGAATTTCAAAGAACTTTTCATGGAAAAATCTAGAGAATATTTGATATTTGAAAAAAAATTTTGGAATGTCTGAGAAATATTTTAAATGAGAATGGATAAAAAATTTGTTTTGGGTAAAAAATTGATTTCCGATTCATTAATTCATTTCACATGCTGCAACAGGATTAGCGTTATTCAGAGAAGAGATATTCGAACAGAAAATCAATAACGAGAATACTATTTTAGTAGCAACTATTACCGATTATGGATATTTTTCTAATTATCCGACGATCGCACATGAAGTTGGACATTTGTAAGGAAATTTACTAAACAAAATTTATCATTATTGACATTTCTTCATCGAATAATTGTTGAAATAATATTATATTAGGATGAGTCTTGAGCATGATGATCCGCCATTCTTCACGAGTAATGCAGAATGTTGTGGACACCTTTTGAAACCATTCGCAGAATATTGTAATAGATGTTTATCATGGAGTAAAACTTCTGAAACGACTTTCAATTTATTTTATAGGTAAAATTGCTGATAATAATTATATTCATTCACTTAGATTTTTCTTATTGCATACCAATAATGAGAAAACCACTAGATATTTTTATTGAATATTATAAATTCATTTCCTCATGATAATTGAATAATGTTGATCATAGCTATCATGTATAATCATATTATTTTCATTCAACTATTTTTGGTTTATCACTTTTTAATTTGTTCACTTCAGATCTCCTAATTGTTGCTCATTTATCAATAAACCACGATCACTTCTTCCTGCGGGACGTCATCGAATGTTGACGGCGGAGGAACAATGTCAATGCTATGGATATGTAAACTCAGTGAGTCTAAAATAAATTATTAATTTGTTCATTCCGTCACTATCCACGTGATCTAATTACTACATCCATATTCTATTTGTTGTAGGTGGAATCGAGGGAATCGCGTATGGAGTTTTGTTATACTAATTTACATTGTAGAGGAACAGACAATAAATATTATCGAGCGGCGTTGCCTATGGATGGGACACCTCATGGCATTGATAATAAGGTGAACAATAGTATATCTTCAACTTTCATATACATTAATTTATATAAATGATATTCGTTTTATTTATAATAATATGTATTAACATTAATTGTAGGTATGTTGGGACAAATTATCTCAACCAATCGAGATTTTCTAAAATATTTCAAGCATCAAAGTGACAAATATAAATCGCAGTGAAAAAAAACTTTGCTCTAATTTACGTTCAAAATTCTACATTCAGGGCTGGATAAACCTTTTCAAATTATAGTTAATAATTGAAACGCAAAATTATTATTGGTCTAAATAAAATTATTTAAGTAATGAATATTTCTCAATATTTTTTACTTCTTTCTGAATCGTGAATTCCTATCTTTGTTTACCACTCATTTGTATCAACTGCTGTGCACGAATAAAGTTTGGTTACATTATAATTCTCGTTCTTTTACACTACTTCATGTTGCACTAAGATTCCATCAACGTACACAACTGTTCATGTGCGATCTCTCTTGCACTCACTCTTTCTTGACTTAAAAATTTCTTCGATAAATCAAAAAATGGTTTTTTGGCTCAAGGTCGAAATTTCTTAATACCCCATTTTTTTTTCTCAGTTTTCATACAATAAATTTTATTGCCTAACCAATTTTCACTTCAGTGTCTTCTTCGTGAGTATTAATTTACATTAATTTGGCACGCGCGTCTGTCCTAATTTTTTTTCGAATCATTATTCCGCAAGAAATGCAAATTCAAAGTAAAGTGTTGTATTGTTTACCTTCATTATCAATCTTCAATGAGACAGTGAAAATCAACAATCCATAAAATATCAAAAGCTATCTCGTAAATCAGGTATAAAAGACCACGAATCGCAGAATCTACATAGTATTAATATAAATTGACACCCGTATATGAAAATCAATTTGTTTATCGAAAATGTTTGTTATAAATTTATCTTAAGCTTAAATATAAGAATCACGAAGTACAAGTGATGTAATGAAAATACTTCTGCTGAATAAAAAAGAAATATATACTTCAGCTTTTAATTTATATTTTAGTGTTCAACAATTGAAGGAAATCTTTGTTTACAATACTTCACTAAATCTAACTCTACTTGAAAATAATGAACCTTATTTTTCTAATACTGCTATCCCAGTTTGTGTTCATTCATGGATTTGGTCCTGTTTCATCATCCAAAGATTCAAATCCAAATTCACTAAATGTTGAAGCTGGTATGTTAAAGAATAATTCCTACATTTATTTTCAATTAAATCACTGAAATGCTTACGCATATTTCTTATTCAAGGAACAAGTCATGATCCATTGATACCTCTACGTAGATTGAAAATGGAAATAATGAGTGAGAATGATGAACTACTTCTTGGATATGTGAATTTGAAATTAACAAAAAGATCATTGGCTAATGAAAATTTACCGATATGGATATTAAAAGGCGTGGTAGACTCAAATAATTTAGAAAATAAATATACTTCTGATTTAGTACAAAACAATAAGGTATATAGACTGAAAAAGTAAAAGTACATTAAATATATTATGAAAAGTTTCACAATTCAATAGTACTACATAAATAAATTTCATTTAATAAGGTGATGTGGAAACTAGGTAAATTTTCAATCTATCAACAACCAGAGACATCGTCCGCATTAGTGTATTTTCATAAACGCCGACAATTTGTAATTTATTTTCAGCTATTAATTTATCTATAATTTTTTTTGAGGTTAATAACACTTAAATTTAATTTTTGTGGCTTTTAGGATGGAATGATAGGTTATGAAATTTTGATTCGACGGCTTCCAATAGAGGTTATAAATTCTGAAGGAGAAACACGTCGGCAAATAGGAAAACATGGTGTGTACCGTCAACCAAATTATCAAGGACATACCAACACTAGATCATATTTACCAGGTAGGCATTTGTTTCTTTCAACATATACCAATGAAGACTTTAATGATTATATTAAATTTAAATGTATGGTTGATTTAGATCAAAACGCAGCAGGCGTGAATTATCAGTTTTATAAAAAAACTTATCAGGGTCGTCTGTATGATGGATATCCAGAAGTATTAGTTATAATTTCATGGGATGTGGCAAAAGATTGGACAAAATTTATGTTAGTTGATAAATAATATACAGTGTAACAATAAAAAATTGCCTGATGACTATAATTATTTATAATATTGAAACGATGGCAGTAGAAAATGAAATTTAAATTCATATTATAAATCCAGTAAAGTTTATTTATTTGTTTATAAAATTTATTTCAGCACAAACAAATCGAATTTTTATACTACAATTGTTTCTGAAGTAATAACTTTATTCAATGGAGTTGATATGTTGTATTCAAAATTAAAAGAAACAAAAATACAAATCAACATCGCGGGAATTATAATTGGAACTGTAAGTTTTTACATATAGAGTAATAAACAACATATAAAAATTTGAAATTATTCAAATCTAATGTAAATTTTTTTTCGTCAGGAAAAAGAATCATTTGCTTTCTTAGAGGAATGTTACCAGGTATTAACCGAGGCACCGAAACCTATTGTGAAGAAATTAAACGCAATTTGTATTAATGCAAATATCATCAGTTATTTAAAAGCTCGTCAGAACAAAATTTCTCGTGATTCTTATGATGCTGTCGTATTTTTAACAAGGTATGCTGTAATAATACTCTTTAGAAAAAATTCAAGTTACCCAACAAATTAATTTCTTATTATTGATAAAAACACATCTATATATTTTGAAATTTTTTTACGTAATGCTACGAAAAAGTCCATGATTATTTGGACTAACGTGAGGAAAAATTCGATTTGTATTTTTATGAATTAAAAAAGTGAATTCTTTAATTAAGAAATAAGGAATGTTATTAGAGGTTTTGAAAATTGCAGATAATCAACAACGAATCTCATTGTCTCTTGTTCGTCATTATGTTTGTTTTGTTATAGAGAAAAACTGTTCTATATAAAAAGTGATGACCCATTGAATCACAAAAACGAAAATTTTATGAGTCTGCAAGGTAAGAATAGTACAGAAGAAAAACAATTGTTGACACTCAATAGAATCAATATATCTCAAACAAAAATATTTCTCTCCGATTTTTCACGAATTTTCTGCAGAAGAAAAATTACATTCTACCGTAGTTACAATTATAAATTCATAAACGAACATTTGTCTGTAAGTTATTTATGAAAAAAAAAAAAAAATTTTTATTTAGCGAAAGAAATTTAAAGATGATTTGATAATTCAAAAAATTAAAAGCCGTTAAATTATTAAAAAAAAAATTCTTTGAATTTTGTGGGAAATAATTTGAATAATAGATCGAAAATTTTTGTTGATTAATAAAATTGATTTTATGTTGCCACAGGATTAGCGCTTTACAACAGGAAATTAGCCGAATATAAAAAAAGGAACGTGGATGTTATTTTGCCAGCAACTATCACTGATGATGGATATTTTCAGAACTATCCAACGATCGCACATGAACTCGGACAT
This sequence comes from Microctonus hyperodae, assembly GCA_030347285.1. Lineage (NCBI taxonomy): Eukaryota > Metazoa > Arthropoda > Insecta > Hymenoptera > Braconidae > Microctonus > Microctonus hyperodae. Next base: position 1,421,059 of record JAQQBR010000006.1, read on the forward strand.
TTGTAAAAATATTAATCGAAAAAGATTCATTATTATTGACATCCTTTCATCATATATTCATTCATTAAATACCATTTCAGAATGAGTGTCCTGCATGATAATCCGCCATATTTCACGGATGATGGCGAATGTTGTGGATATCTATTGAAAACATTCTCCGATACTTGTAATAAATGTTTATCATGGAGTGAAACTTCAGAAAAGTCATTCAATTTCTTTTACAGGTAAACTAACCAATAATTATTATATTTATTTACTAAATCAAATTTTCATCATATACTAACATTCAAAAAATCATTTGATATTTTTTCTGATTATTATAAAATCGTTTCTTCGTGAATAAATTAAATTTCATGGACATTGCTACAAACTATTTAGTATTTATAATCATTTCATTTTTTTTTTTCATAATTTTTATTTAAAATTTGATCGATGATGATCAGCCATAATTTATTTCAATTATGATTTGTGAAAAGCACAAATTAATGTTGATCATAGCTATATAATAATTCTCCACAACACAATGTAAACATATAAATTTAATTGTATTCTTGGTTGATAATTTTTAAACTTTGTTTACTTCAGATCTCCTAATTGTTGTTCATTCATTAATGAACCGCGATCACTTCTACCTCCGCGACGTCATCCCATGTTGACGGCGGACCAACAATGTCAATGCTATGGATATGAAAAGGCAGTGAGTCTAAAATAAGTTTAGGGGGTATTCTGGTCTACAGACTGAAATTAGAGGGGTTTGTTCTGAGTAGGATAAAAAAAAAACAAAAAATATATTCACCATCCATTTTCTTACAAAAGTTTTATTGATTAATAATTTATCTTGCCACTATTCACATGATTCAATAACCGCATTCATATTCTGTTTGATGTAGCTGAGATTTAGGGAATTCTCTGAAAATTTCTGTTCGACTAATTTGGAATGCATAGGATCATATGGTGAAGTCCAACTAGCGGCAATACCTATGGATGGGACACCTCATGGTCTTGATGATAAGGTGAACAATTCTATATTTTTAATTATTGCATACATTGATTCATATAATTAATATTTATTTTATTCATTTTAACACGGATTGATATTTATTGTAGGTATGTTGGGATGAAATGTCTCAAGTAACTCAGATTTTTAAAAGTATTCTGGTCATCAACGTATAGAAAATAAACTCCAGCAGCTGATAAAAAAAATTTATTCCAATCACCCCATGAAATTTTGTATTCAAAAGTACAGGAGCGCTCTCAAATTACAATTAATTATTGACATACATAATCATCACTGGTCTAAATGATATTATTAATGTGATCTAATAAAAAAATTGACCAAAAAAAAATAAATAAATAAAAGTGTATTGACTCAATAAATTACACTCGAAAGTTGTTGGTGTAAAATTATTGATATTTTCTTTTTCTTGTTGATTTGCTTCAAATTCCTTAATTATATGACACGAATTTGGCAAGACATAGGAATTTTCTGATATTTTTTTTCTAAAACTACATTCTAAGACGAAAAAAATGACCCCAACTTTTAATGGATATCGATATTTATCAAACAAATTATTATTAATTAATTATTTAGCAAATTTTATGTAGATATTTTTCAAGGAAATTGAACACTCTACAAAAAAGGTGTCTTACATTTTTTTTATAACTCTAATCATTTAAAAGATATTCAAGGATGTTGAAAAATAAAGTCATTTTTCAATTTTGAAATCGTAAAACCTATTTTTTTGGGAGAATGAACAAAAGTTTTCTTTGAAATTTTAAATTGGAATTTTACAATTCAAAAATTATAAAATGACTTAATTTTTCCTCGGAAATCATAAATTATAAAATTTTTAAGAAACATTTCATGATATTAAATGATAAAATCTTCGACGTTTTGCCAGAAATGAGAAAATAAATGTTCATTGTCCTAGTAATTAAACTTTAACCCCGAGCAACTGTCGAAACAGTGGATTTATCGAAAAATAATAAGAATCCTGTTTTATAGAGCGTTTGATTTTCTATAAAAATATGTTTGTTCATTTGACGCCATCTATTGGTTCGTAATTATATCATTCAAATATCGCGGCTAGCTTGAAATGTTGTAGAGGGCGTAGATGTAGTTCTCGTGCTGCACTCTGTAGTGTAGAGTCTGTACTTGAATAAAAATTGTAAACCAACAATCTGTTGAGTATTTTATCAACACATCAATTTAGTATAAGATAAAACTTGTAATAAATTAATTAAATAAATACAATAATATTAATTAAAAATGCCACATGGTGCAGATGATCCTCGACAAGTCCTGATGATTCTCAATTCTTTAGGATTCGTCGGAATTACAGCAGAACAATTGAAATCATTCATGAAAGGTGAGCAAAATGTAACGGTTTTTTCTTTCAAATGTAAAAACAAAAAAAAACTAATTCAAATAACTAAAATCTCTTAATATATATTTTTATAATTTAATCCTTATTCATATTTTATTTGTTAATTAGATTTGAAATTACATCGGAAAATAAAAGAAAGCCAACGTGAACAATGGCGAGAAGAAACGACGAATAAAATAGTTTTGAAGCAACGTCAGGCACTTTCAGAATTAATTAATCCAAATTCTAATGATAATTCACGTCGTGATACGAAAGCTGATGATTCTGCAGTAGTAAAAATTAAGATAAAATGCGTAGCAGAATCCGACACAAATGACGAAATAGAAAATAACATAAAATGTCCTCGAGTATATCAAAAGAAAAATTTATCAAGTCCATCAAGAAGACAAGAAAAAAAAGAAAAAGAAATTAGTTTACCTGTTTCCAATAAGAAAGAACAAATTGTTGACCATGGAAAACATTCAGAGACTATTAAAAAATCTGAGATAACAAAAGTTATTCCTAAACGAACTGTGAGTGCTCCAGAATTATCAGAAAATATTTCTCGATCACGATCACGATCAAAAAGTGCAACATCTGATGCTACTACAAGGCGAAATCAGTCGAGAAGTTCAACACGATCTCAAGCCAAATCATGTAAGTCAAAAAAAAAATTTATCCAGCTTATATATTATCATTATTAACAATTAATATATAATTATTTGTATTGTAATAATTTAATTTTAGTTATAAGACCGTGGCAATTGCATCCAGAAATTCATCGTCTACCACAAAATGTTAAATCAGATCCAGTTTTGCTCTATCAACAGTATCAAAAAGGATGGAAACAAAAATTACTTCCTGGCGAAAATCGACATGCGGAAATTAGATGGGCAGTGCGTGAAAAAATGCTTGGAACAAATCCAACACCTAGGGTAATTTAATATTCATGATTTATTATTAAAAATATTCTAAATTTCTAACTATAATATATTTTTCAATTTTTATTCAATATCATAACCTCCAAAATTTTTATTAATATTTTTTTTTAATTAATAAAACACTTGGCTTTATTTATTTTTAACGAATGAATATTAATACTAAACTTAACCTAAAATTTTCAGCCAATACTCAAGAAATCCAGCAGTTCCTTGAGCGTAAAAAAAAGTGGTCGATTTTAGTAATTATAATGGATTTTAATTAAAAATTCTGTAAATAAATGCTAATTGTTTATGTTATGAGTTTAATATTAACTATAAAATTTGTACAATAACATTATTGTTTTATAATTATTTTATTGAATCAATTAAACCTGGTTTAATTTGAATTTCTTAATAAGTTTCGTATAATCCGGTCGATTTAATTGATATAAAATCTTTTCTTCAATGCGACGAGCTGCACGTTCAGTCAATATTAATGTCTCATGTTTCAACATACTAAATACATTCAATCCTAAAAACAAAATAATATTTATCAACATTTTTAAATAAAAGAGAAATATTTTAACAAATAGTTATTTGTGTGCCAAGACAGCAAAGATCATACGGTCTTGGTGCACACATAATTTTTTTGGCGAGTGTCTCAAAACATAACGTTTAAAATAAAATAAAAAAAACAATTAATTTCTAATAAATACCCACCATATACAGGCATTAAATTAACATGTTTTATTTCATCAGTAGCCAAAGTAATATTTTTTGGCATAATGTCCTCGGTATCAACAAATAGCACAGATGGTCCCCAATTTCTCTCTTCAAATAATGATTCCAAATATGATGAATCATTCATTGGTATTTCAATATCATTAACAATATGAAGATTATCTTGTGCTAATTTCACTGTCAATGCAGTTGTTAAACCATTAACACGAGTAAAATATGGTAACATATAAAAATGTGTTGTTGGTGATCTTGGACCATGAGCAACGCCACCACCTTTGAACAATGGTGAATTAACACTTCCATGACGTGCACGACCGAGTCCTTTTTGTGGCCAGGGTTTACGACCACCACCTCTTTTTTCAGCTCGATTTTTGACGTGTGCGTAACTCTATAAATCAACAAGTGATGAACTATAATGAAATAATTAACTTTAAATAGATTTTAAACAAAAAAAATACTTACAACATATCTATACATCCTCTGCCAACGAATATTTTCATACAAAGTATCAACTCGTGGTCGTACAGCAAATACATCAGGATGTAATGTCATCAATCCCAATTTATTAGACTCAATTGTATCCATATTCTCAATCCAAACTTGTCTCTTTTTTACATATAATCTATCATCATTGATATAGTTAATATCTGATATTGTTGGGGTTATGGTTTTATTTTCCACTTGATTTTCAACTGCAGTACAAAATTTTGATATTTGATTTGAATAACGATTAAATTTTGTTGCTATATTACGAATAAGTAGCGACATTTTTATTAGAATAGTTTAATTTCTTGTTTATTTTATGTTCAAAGACTTGATTGAGTTTTATAACCTAAAAATGTTCACCGGGAATCGCGAGAAATCTTCTCACACATACATGAATGTATACTGTATAATGTATACATATATGTGTACTGTGTAGGTGGTGCTGCGCATGCGCAATGATGCGAGATTCAAATTTAGGATACGAAATAGAATAGATGTATATTAATATTACAATTGAAAGGAATTAACATGATATTGAAGCTAAGGCAAAAACTGTTATTGAATACATAATTTATTAAAATAATAATAATAATAATAATAATTTAAAATAATAAAAATTAATATAATAATGGAATAAAATGAGTAATATCGAATATTTTTGCACAATTAAAAAAGAAAACGATTTGACAAGAAAAAATTAATAACAATTGTATAAAAATAAATTCAACAATTAACGAAAATTTTTTAACATTTTTTATACAATTAAAATAAAATATAAATCATCAATTATTTATTAATTAAATAATCAAAAAATTCAATCAATAT
>JAQQBR010000006.1:1614326-1624719 GCA_030347285.1 Microctonus hyperodae
TTCTGATCCTTGTCCACAACCAGAACAATTGAAGAGTTCAACATTAGATCCTTGTGGACCACTTCAACGTTACGATTATTTCGAAGGAAGTGAATTTGTTTATATTTATGCGTGTGTTTTCTTGGGATTTATTCCGATTTTATGTGCTGGAGTTGGTTATGGTTTAGTTAAATTACAAAATCGTCGTCGAAGACGATTGAAAATTATTCAAGAAGCAATTAAAAGACAAAATAATAATATCGGATGTGTTAATGCAAATGGACGTATTGATAAAATGATTGTACGTGAGTGGCTGCATGCGAACCATAAACGTTTAGTGAAAGTTAAATTTGGCCCCGAGTCAGCACTTCATATTGTTGATAGAAAGGGTGAGAATCTTCGGACATTTGACTTGAATGGAGTGAACGTTGTACATGTTGAAGAATCTCAGGTATAGTTTATTATTCATATGATTTTTTTTGTTTATTTAAATAATTTAATTGCAGAAATTGAAAATTTGATGATTTTATAGGTTAGGATATCTAAAAGGATGGTTGATAATGAGTATTTTAATGTTTTTTTGTTTTAATTTACCATTTATTGCTCGATAAAGACGAATTTGGTTACTAAGTTATAGGTTAGGTTGCATTAATTTGAGCAATAGCCAACAGAATGGTTAAAAATATTCAAAAATTATATTAATATAATAAAATAATAATGTTGAATAATTATCTGTATGTAAAGTCGTTTATTTTTTATTGAAAATAAATTTTTTGTGCGGTTTGGTTAGATATTGTTTAACATCAAAATGGCGGAGGTGACGGTCGACAAAATGGCGGTTGTAGATTGACGAGTGTTATTTCGAAAAGGTGATGAATAAATATGAAATAAAAGTATTGGATATTTGGAAATTTGAGGTTAATATATTCAAAACATAATTAATAATCAGTATTTTAATGTTTTTTGTTTCAATTTACCATTCAATGCTCAATAAAGATGAATTTGGCTACCAAGTTATAGGTTATGTTAGGTTAATTTGAGTAATGATTATCAAAATGGTTAAAAATATTAAAAAATTTATAAAAACGACAATGCATAAATATAATTTTTGCTATAAACTCAATAATTTTCAAGAAAAATCCAACAAAACCATGAAAAAAAAATAACTCTTAATATTAAAATTCAGAGTTCATCTTTGACATCAATTTTTATTTAAATATTCCGTTAATTACACGAAAAAAAAATCCCCTCTCAAACGAAACCCCTCACTATATATATATATAAATAATCCAAACATTGAATCATCATCATTATTATTATTATTATTTCCGTTATAATTTTTCAGGAATGCGAAAGCGATCATGGAAAGGCCCTATTACTCTTACGTATTCCACGTGATTATGACCTTGTCCTTGAGCTCGATTCTCTTCACTCACGGGGAAAGTTTATCTCTAAATTGGAGACATTTCTCACGTCACATAAAAAACATATAACAATTGTTCATATAAATCGTGATATAATGCTGGCTAAAGCTGAAACAAAAGAGCGTAGACAAAAAAAACTTGAGCAATTCTTTCGTGAAGCTTACGCATTAACATTTGGATTACGTCCAGGTGAACGAGGTCGAAGACGACGACGAAGAAGTCAGAGTAGTGAAGATGGCGATGAAGTTGTTACAGTAATGAGAACTTCATTATCAAAAAGTGAATTTGCAAGCGCATTAGGAATGCGGCCTGACGCCATTTTTGTTAAAAAAATGTTTAATATCGTGGACAAAGACGGAGATGGTCGAATATCATTTCAAGTATTAATAATATGTAGAATAATAATTGTTAATTTATTTATTGATTGTTTTGATGGGATTAATTGTAATTTATTTTGTTTTTTTGTTTTAAGGAATTTTTGGATACAGTTTTGCTTTTTTCCCGTGGAAAAACTGAAGATAAATTGCGAATTATTTTCGATATGTGCGATAAGGATAGTAATGGAGTAATTGATAAAGAGGAGTTATCAGAAATGTTACGATCTTTAGTAGAAATTGCAAGAACTACTAGTTTATCAGATGATCATGTCACTGAATTAATTGATGGAATGTTCCAAGTAATTAATTGTATAATATTAAAAAGAAAAAAGATTTTCATGAATTTTTTTTTAGTATAAAAAATGTGTATGATTAATTGAAACTTTTAGAATATTGTTACGAATATGTGTGAGTAGTAAAGAGTAAAGTGTGAAATTTTTGAAGTACTTTGAAAAACACAGAAGATCATTAATGACCTCGAATCACAGGTCATCATCGGACTTTGTTATTCGCGTACACTGTAGCTTGAAAAGTTTTTAATCAATCGTTTTGGAAATTAGGCAGATACTTTCTCTATGAAATTGTGCTCTATATGAACCTAAAGTCATGATATTATCATTATTCCAAGTATTTTTTTGTTTGCATAAAAGTGTTTTGAAAAAAAAATGGGGAAAAAATTATGCTTTTTTGTTTTATCTTCTGTGAAAAATTTGATTTTTTGTTTTTTCCATTGGAGTTAGGTTCATATAGAAGAGAGACATATAACAAAATTAAATTTCACATCTCATTTGATTTCAGTTGAAAATTGCGGCTTTCATAATGCACACAAATAACCAAGTCCAATAGTAATCTACAATTCGTAATATCTAATTATCTTTTTGTGTTTAAAAAAAAAACACTTCAAAAATTCCACAAATTATACTTAAATATACATATAAAATATTGTAAAAGTTTCACTTAATTCCGTACTATACTATATATACTATATAAAAATTAATGAGAAATTGTTTTCTTAACTCTACTTTTTCCACGTTTTAAACAAAATATTGAAGTAAAATTCAATGAATAATAATTGTTGATTAGATATTTACATAAATTATGTTTTATTTCAGGATGCTGGACTTGAAAGAAAAGATTATTTAACTTATAATGATTTCAAACTCATGATGAATGAATATAAACGTGACTTTGTCGCGATTGGATTAGATTGCAAAGGAGCAAAACAAAATTTTTTAGACACTTCAACAAATGTTGCTCGAATGACGAGTTTTAATATTGACCAATTGCCAGTACCTGCGGCATCAACAATTGACGAGACATCAAAATGTTGGATGAGAAAACAATGGGATAATATTTCAACATTTCTTGAAGAAAATCGACAAAATATATTTTATTTATTTATATTTTATGTCATCACTATTGTTTTATTTGTCGAAAGATTTATTCGTGAGTTTGCGAAATATTGTTTTATAAATTACTTTTTTTTTTTTTTTTGTTATTAATTAATTAATTAATATATATATACATTATGGTGTTTCGTTTGAGGTGAGTATTTTTTATAATTCGTTACAGTAATGGAATATCACTCTAAATATTGAGAAAAATAGTTCTTAATAATTTTTCATATGTTTAATTGGATTTTTCTCGAAAACTATTAGTTCTATAGTTTTTTATCAAGAAAACTAATTTATAGAAAATTAAATTTCCTATACAAAAAAAGGTCCCATACACTATTACTATAAAATTGATATTTTTCAAGAAAAATAAACAAAAAAACCATGAAATTCGAGCAAAAATCGTTCCTAACCTAAAATTAAAATCTCATTTTCGATGTGAACTTTTGTTCTCAATATTTAGAGTGATATTTCATCGCTGAAGCGAATTTTAAAAAATATTCATCTCAAATGAAGCACCATAATATATATATGCACCCATATATACATATTTTTTTTTTATTTGTTTATAGATTATTCATTTATGACTGAACATACTGATTTGCGACATATAATGGGAGTGGGAATTGCAATTACTAGAGGATCAGCTGCTTCATTATCATTTTGTTATAGTTTATTGTTATTAACAATGTCGCGAAATCTTTTAACTAAATTAAAAGAATTTTCAATTCAACAATACATTCCTCTGGATTCTCATATTCAGTTTCATAAAATTGCTGCGTGTACAGCATTATTTTTTTCAGTATTACATACTGTTGGTCATATTGTTAATTTTTATCATGTATCAACACAACCAATTTCACATCTTCGTTGTTTTACTAGTGAAATGAGTTTTCCAAGTGATGCACGTCCGACAATATTTTTCTGGCTTTTCCAAACGATAACAGGTGAAAGAAATTTGTAGGTTAAGCATTGTAGAGATTGGCCCAAAATTCACGCAAGATTTTATACATGAGTGGCACTTAAAATCTTGCGTGAATTTTGGGACAACCTGAAATTAATTTTATTGATGGAAAAAAAAATTATTTTATGTAAGTGTATAGTTATTTATGTTTATTTATTTGTTTATTATCAATAGGTATCACTGGAATTCTACTTGTTATAGTAATGACGATTATTTTTGTCTTTGCTCATCCAACAATTAGACAAAAAGCTTATAAATTTTTTTGGTCAACTCATAGCTTGTATGTGATACTTTATGCATTATGTTTAATCCATGGATTGGCGAGATTGACTGGAGCACCAAGATTTTGGATATTTTTCATTGGTCCAGCAATTATTTATGCTTTGGATAAGGTAATTTTAATAAGTGTCCCAAAATTAACGCAAGAAATAACATGTAAATGTCATTTAAAATCTTGCGTGAATTTTGGGACAACCTCAAAATTCATTTAAAATTGATAAAATAATTGTTATTAATTATAAATTTTATTCAGGTCGTAAGTTTACGTACAAAATACATGGCATTAGATATAATTGAAACAGAATTACTTCCATCAGATGTGATAAAAATAAAATTTTATCGTCCACCAAATTTAAAATATTTATCTGGTCAATGGATTCGTCTTGCGTGTACTGCAGTATTTAGATCCAATGAATTTCATTCATTTACTTTAACATCTGCACCGCATGAAAATTTTCTTTCATGTCACATCAAGGCCCAAGGACCGTGGACATGGAAATTGAGAAATTATTTTGATCCATGCAATTATAATCCCATAGATGAAAATCCAAAAATAAGAATTGAAGGACCATTCGGTGGTGGCAATCAAGATTGGTATAAATTTGAAGTTGCTGTGATGGTTGGTGGTGGAATTGGAGTCACTCCTTATGCTTCAATGCTCAATGATCTTGTTTTTGGAACATCTACCAATAGATATTCTGGTGTTGCATGTAAAAAGGTGAATAATTGATTTTTATATTCAAGTTTTTCAATATTTTTGAATCAATATTATATGATTGATTAATTCTAACCTAAAAATTTTATATTTATACGTTTAATACTATAATTTTCATACTCAAGTTATTAATATTTTTAAATTGATATTATCGAATTGAAGAATTCTAACCTGAAAATTTTATATTCAAGTTTTTCAATATTTTTTAGTGAATATTATCAGATTGAATAATTCTAACCTCAAAATTCTACATTTTTAAGTTAATACTATAATTTGTTCTTTATAATTAATTTTTTTATTCAAGTTTTTCAATATTTTCAAATCAATATTATATAATTGAAGAATTCTAACCTCAAAATTATATATTTTTAAATCAATATCATCTAATTAAACAATTCTAACCTCAAAATATTTTATTTATATATTAATACTATAATTTACTTTTAATAATTAATTTTTATATTCAAGGTTTTCAATATTTTCAAATTAATATTATCCAATTGAACTATCCTAACCTAAAAATTTTATAATTATACATCAAAACTATAATTATAATTTGTAATAATTTAAAAATCACTGTACATATATTTTATATATAAATATCCTTTCATTTATTACATTCCAAATAAAATATTTATCATAAATATATATTAATAAATAATTAGTATTCAATATAATTATGTACAAGACGTATAAAAAAAAAAGTAGAAAATTTTTATTGATTGGTCAAATAATATTTATTGTATTAAAATTGTTTGCTATGAAAATGGATAAAATTAATTAATACATGTTTTATTAATATTATTTCAGGTATATTTCCTTTGGATTTGTCCATCGCATAAACATTTTGAATGGTTTATTGACGTTCTTAGAGACGTTGAACGAAAAGATGTTACTGATGTCTTAGAAATACATATATTTATAACGCAATTTTTTCATAAATTTGATCTTCGTACTACAATGCTCGTAAGTAAATGATAATAATTAATATAATATTTAATATTGGATATTCAATATCAATTTTTATATTCATTTATTTTTTTGTTGGTTATACACAGTATATATGCGAGAATCATTTTCAAAGGCTGTCGAAAAAAAGTATTTTTACTGGATTGAAAGCAATTAATCACTTTGGCCGACCTGACATGACATCATTTTTGAAATTTGTCCAAAAAAAGCACAGTTATGTTAGTAAAATTGGCGTTTTTAGTTGTGGCCCGCGGCCATTAACCAAAAGTGTCATGTCCGCCTGCGATCAAGTTAATCAAGGACGTAAATTACCATATTTTATACATCACTTTGAGAATTTTGGATAAAAAATTGATGTAAATTTAATAATAAAGTATTTTTGTACGTTTCCAATGTGGAAAAATAGATAAAATATTACATTAGATATTTATTTATCTAATTGACGAATTCTAACCTAAAAATTTTGTATTTATACATTAATGCTATAATTTATTTGTAATAATTTAAAAATCACTGTACATATATTTTTTATATAAATATCATTTTATTCATTACATTCGAAATAAAATATTTATCATAAATATATATTAGTAAATAATTAGTATTTAATATAATTATATACAATACGTATAAAAAAAAAAGTAGAAAATTTTTGTTGATTTAGTCAATTAAAATATTTACTGGGGTGAAATTGTTTGCTGTGGAAATGGATAAGACCAATTATTACATGCTTTATCAATACTTAAAGACGAATTGTTACTGATTGTATCCCGATGATAAATTTCCGAGCCAGGCTCATCATGAAACATAAATCCATTATTTTGTATGCCTTGATGACGTGTTCGACTGTCTGAATTATCTTCCAAAATGTTTGATGACGATAATTGACTGGAATTATTGAATGAATATTATATTATTACAAATAAAATAGAAATATTAATTAATTAATTGATATTAAATTTTACCTCATCATGAAATGTTCGTGCAAATTTTCGTCTTTCATTTTGGGTAATTTTTTTCTAGTATTACTCGTACCAAAACTCTCTTCTATAATTACATGCCTGTCGTATGGTGTGTCATAATCAACCTCGAGTATTGTTGAAAATTGATGAGGGAAAATGAGGTCAATTATAGCGATAATAATCCCCCCCAGAAGACAGTCAAGACCTTGAATATAATTAAATTAAATATACATTTGATAAATTAATTAATAGATATTTTCTTCAGTGAATTAAATAAAAAATGGTTAATTAAATGTTAATCGACATATTTTCAATTGGAAGGGAATAAAATAAATAATGTGCGAAATTTAAATCGACGATTTTATTCAATTGTAATTTTAAGGTTATGAAATGTTAGGTTAAGTAACTGCGCGACCTTGGAGCGAATAAAAAGTTAATATTAATGAATATTAAATAAAAATTCAGTCAAATTTAAGTAAATTATCAAATATTAATTAATTTTCAGTCGATATTTATCACAAATTTAACAATTATTTCAATATTTCTTAATTGAGGTTATGTTAAAAAAATAATGAAAAATATTCACCGGAAATCAACACCAGCCAATAATTCCATCCAAAATCGAAATCCAGCACTGATCCATCAATGTATGCAACAAGTGGTTGGCATGGCAACAATGACCAATAAGTTAAATTTGTTAATAACATAAGCATTCCAGTGGATATCATACCATAAGCTCCATATCTTGGAACGACAACCAAAAGAAGATTAGTCATAAGCCAAGAAGCAAAACATGTCCTAAAAATTCCAACATAAAACAAACATCAATTAGAATTTCCTTCTTACATTAATTCTTCACAATCAATTCAATTTATATTTACCATAGCATGATTGAAGTATAATAACCTGCATTTCGATACTTGGCACCCCATGAAAAACCTTCCTGATGAAGGCTAAAATATTCAGCTAATGAAATAATTGGAAATGGCGCACCACGATACAATGCATTTTTAAATAATTCACTCATTTCTGATGAACTTCGCCACCAAAATCTCTCATTATATTCAACAACATCATTAACAAAATTATTCGCTGGCGTTTCTGTATAATTAATTACTAAAAAACAATTAACAATAAACAAATTAGATAGAATAATAATTACAAAATGAATTTCAAATACAATCAGTGAATTTTATAATTTATATTTACATTTGTATGTGATATTAATGTGCATTAGGCCAATATAACCTCCAATTTCTCCAGGTGATCTGTGTCTGGAGAACACACTGTAGCTGCTGATGATGGAAGATGATGTTACATGCCAGCTAGAGCCATATTGTGCAACTAAAATGAAAGAAACACCAGTAATTAAATATCTTTGGTTATTTTTTTTTTTTGATTTTTAGAATTAAATACAATGAAAAAATAATTTAAAAATTTTTATGTATGAAAATACTTTTGAATCGGATTTTTATTTATATTAATGTTACTTACTTTGAATGCTTGCTCCAACAAATAGGCTGAGAGTTACAGTTAGAAATGTTGTGATTCTCTGTTGATATATTAAGCAAGAGTTATTTCATTTCAGTTGATTTAATTTAGGATATGTAATTATTAGTGTGCTTTGAGGCGATGAATTTTTTTTTTACATGAGTGATGGATTATTACTCTAGACAATTTTTCTCGAAGACTATCAAGTCTACGGTTTTTTTTAAAGAGAGCAATTTTGTAGAGAATTGAATTTCCTACAAAAAAGGTCTCATATACTTTTGCTGTTAACTTGATAGTTTTCGAGAAAAATAAAAAAAACCATGAAATCCAACCAAAATTCATCTTTAACAAAACTAACCTCTTTTCGTATGCCTGGAAATATTATAAGAAATGCTACATAAATCGTGCAAAATATAACAAATATTGTTATCAAATGAACATCTCCAGTTACAGGTGTACGATTATTATAACTGTATAAAGTTGGACCACCGTCATGACGAAATGCATCAAACCACCCTCTCATTTTTGAGGTTATGTTGAATTCTACAACAATAAATCATAAAAAATAACAACAAAACACACATCCAACTTATTCCACACATAAAAATAAATGAAAAATCATATAAAATAATACTTACATCTATCAATATGTGTATTTATAATATATAAAAGTTTTCACCTTGAAAAAATTCCCAAAAATAATTTTGAGTTATTTTTCACATAGTATATTACAATAATTATTATACTAATTATTTATATATACTGACAATCAAATAATATTTGAATAAACATTTTTCTTTTATCAATTTGTGTATGATAAAAATAAAAATTCATTTCATAAATACACAACACTGAAAAACTCTTTTTTGGATCACATAAATGTCATGTGAATATTTCATTGATAGCTGCAATAAATTATTGATATTAATTTTCATAATTGAATCAAAGTCTCGATTGATTGAAATATATTATTTGATTATTTGGATAATTGTCATTAATGAAACACAATCACAAAGACCATGTTATAGCTCAAGCAACTCAACAACTATTTCAAGTAGGTTAACAGCCAACAGGTATCCATCCAGTTGAAAGCACCTCGGCCTCAATACACACCTAAAACAAGTGTGGACAACGATAAAAATTACTATAGGCGTATATAAAGAAGGGGAAAAGACCAAAGACATCAAGTGAAATCAGTGGGAGGTTCATATATACTCACATTCATATATAATTGTTTCAAATATGCCTTTACATACCAACAAGTCATGTATTAGCATAATGACGTAGTCATATTCTTTATTTTTTCATTTATATTCCTCCACAGAACATCTTGATATGATTTTTTTCCCCACTTTTTATCATCCATTTTCGAGCATAGGGAAAGTAATGTTTAACCTCAAATTTTGTATTGTATATGTAATTATATGAAGTATTGAAGCAAATTTATGGTATTAAATATTCTTTTTTGGTTTATTGGTTTATTTTGAACATTTTCTCAACGTCTGCAGCCATATTTTATATCAAGACGACACATAAAATCTGTTATAAAAAAAAATTCGATTCATCATCAGTATATATATGTATATAGATATATTTTATTTTTAAATAGATTTATGAGTATTTTGGCTGGCTAGCGATTTATATTGGTTAACAAATATTGGATTTCTATGAAATTTATATTAAAAAATGTCGCGTGATGGACAAAAATATTCTAAAGATTTTAAATAAAATAATTATCATACATGCAAACTTTGAGACGCCATTTTGTTTTCCGAAAGACTTTTTAAAAATTCTCTTGCATATATTTGTTGTAATAATTATTGGTTTTATTGTTTATTG
>JAQQBR010000006.1:1673987-1684831 GCA_030347285.1 Microctonus hyperodae
TCATGTCGACAAAAATACCACAAAATTCTAATTTTTTGTAGCATAATTACAAAAAAAAAATGAAACAATTTATTTCCTTTGATTTAATTACAAATAAACAATATTTAAAAATAATTTTAATCAATTTCCATTATTATCCCCCTCAAAAAAAAATTTTTTCCTTTGGTTCCAACTGAACACATACACCCCCTCCTCAAATTAACTTACGTTGGTGGATGTACCATATTCAATAATTCTGAGGGCGACGTAGGGACTCGTCTAATTGTTAATTTACGTCCATCAGATGAGCCCATTCCAATTGATGCAAGTGAACGAATAGAAACTGAATCAGGAAATGGTCCACGTGATGGTAAATGATTATTTGTCATGTCTGAGAATACAATT
Source organism: Microctonus hyperodae (assembly GCA_030347285.1). Lineage (NCBI taxonomy): Eukaryota > Metazoa > Arthropoda > Insecta > Hymenoptera > Braconidae > Microctonus > Microctonus hyperodae. The sequence goes on from JAQQBR010000006.1 coordinate 1,674,372, forward strand.
GACGCCCAACTTGAAGCTGGTGGATGATGTTGATGATGATGATGATCCTCAGCAATATTAGACTTGAGTGAACGCATACTTGGATACCTATGGCGACCACTGTAAAGTTCAATTCCACGATTTATTCTTCCATACGTTGAATTTTCACGAATGAAACCCAAATGATTTGATGAATATTTAATTGATTGTAATTCATCATCACGTTTTTTAATTGGTAATTTATCATGAATACTTTCTGTACTTTCATTTTGGTTTAAATTTGTTTTATTTATTCCATTATTATTAATACCTGAATTATTATTACTTATATTTGTTGGTGTAATGGCAATTTTTTTATTTGTAGAGCTCAACAAACGACTTCTTTCACGTTCATGATCACTCTGACTATCTGAATCAATTTCATGCTGGATAGTATTCATTACAACTGTATCATTTAGTTTAATATCATCAGAATATTCTTCTTCAGGCATTGTACTCATTTTACAAATATTCATTGGCTTTGTAATTCCACCAATTCGTACATTTATATGAGGCTGGGATTTTATTAACATTAATTTACTTCCATCTGTATTTGAAGAATCCATATTGTTTAAATAATTATATTAAATATATTAAAATATTTAATTCAATACTTTTTCTCTTCACTTTTAATTTTTATTTCTCACATAACCTCACTTTGTGTACTACTGAAATTTTCTTCTTTATTACTACTGTAATTTTTTTTTGTTGTTACTGTTGTAATCTTTATTACTAAGCAATTTATTTATTTAAATAATTATTTGGAATATATATTTATTTATAAAAATATTTAATTCAATAATTTTTCTTTTCACTTTTAATTTTTATCTCTCACATAACCGCACTTTGTGTATTATTGTAATTTTTTTTTGTTGCTACTGATATAATCCTTATTATTAAACAATTTGTTTATTCATTTGTTTAAATAATTATATAAAATATATATTTATATATAAAAATATTTAATTCAATACTTTTTTTCTTCACTTTTAATTTTCATCTCTCACATAACCTCACTTTTGTCCACTTTTGCAATTTTTTTTATCGCTATTGTTATAATCCTTATTCCTGATCGATTTTCCAGGATATAATAATAAATCTATCAACTTTATACCATTAAAAACCTTTTTTTCATGCATAAAATCAACACAAACGTCAACATAACCTCAAATAATAATTAAATTCCAATCAAAATTACTCCAAAAAGACACTTGTACAATTTCTTGCCACTTAATATATATTTTCACGCCTTTATGATAGTTCTATCAACATAATATTCATAAAACTTCATTGTGATATTGTTCAAAAAAATTTTATACAATAAACAACACAATGTAAAAATTTTATCGTAATGATAAATCAATTTTGGCTGTGATTTATAAAGTCCAGGAATAATGTTGAATAAATCATCAACTTCAATCATATTCGTAATGCACTGCATTATTTCTTCTCATTGAAAATATTTCTAAACTTATTACACAATAATAAAAAATAAAAAATTAATAATAAATGAATTGCAATTAAAAATTCCAAATTGCAGCTTTTTTTAATATTTTCAATGCAACAACGTGAACATAGCAACGTTTAATGTGTAATTATTTGTTTTTTTCATTGTAGATATTTCAATATTTGTCCAGGTATTCAAAACAATTCATCACAAATTAACATATGTAAATGTGTAATATTGTTTAAACAATAACGACGATAATGATGATTCATGTGCGCCGGCGCGATCTCTCTGCATTCCATTAGTTTTTCTTTTTAATAATAAAATTGATAATTAATGAGTGCACAGGATGTATTGTCATATAACTATTGAAATCAAACACGCATTTATTATAATTATAGAAACGTATGAATAAATAAATGTAGATGAATAATTAAATGAATAATGATAGTGAAGTGGATCTCACAATACGCGACGTTTTGCATTGGAAATTTTTAGGTTTTGTGCCACGCGATGATGACAACACAACACGATGATGATATTTCAGCGAATGGCTTTCTCAACTTTAATAATATAATCATGTCTCGGTCGCGGATTGTGTCCGTGATAATGAGAAGAACGAGTGTGAGCCGAGATAAGTCGAAATGAAACGAACGAAAAGTTGGTAGTGGGGAAAGAGACGTCCGCCCGGGGGTCCGAGGGCGCTGCTATTCGAAAACAATATGGCCGTCGTAAATGTACATTTTAACAGGGAAGTAGATAGTAAATTGTGAGGTTAATTAGTTTTTTTTTAATATTAATAATAATGAAGGTATTTATATTTTTAATGTGATATAATTTGTGACTTTACGAATATTCGGCAAACTCCATTATCATCATCAATTAACATCCAAATTATATCTTCATTGTACCTTTACGACAGCCATTATCGTAGTTCAGATCGTCGCTACAAGAGGGCAAATTTATATTTCACTTCACGAATTTCTGTAAAAATATCAATCTTTAATAAATTATTTTGCACACTATTATAACAATTACTTTTATAAAATCATTATAAATACTAACCTCCCAATAAACAATCATATAAAATTCATTTATACATATACATATATATGTATGTATATATTTATAAATAAAAAAATCAATGACAAATTTTTGCTCATTTGCGAATAAATTTTGCTAATCTGAATAACCGACTGCAAATTAGTTGATAAATCTCTTTTATCTTTGCAATTCCTCAACAGATGGCTGCGAGTATTTTATATACATACACTAAAAAAGATTTATTAATTATTCAATCAATATAAACAAATTTTCTATTGTTAATAATTGATACTTACCATCCGCCATATTGGAAAGCCCATTAGCATTTAGCCCTCGAACATTTGTTTTTTTTTTGCTCCACTTGTTGGATTCTGTAAATGAAATCATAGGTTATGTTACCAAGAAATATCAAATAATAAATTAAAATACATAATCTCCATATATAAACATCATTTCCATACATATTTACTCTTTCTCAACTGTGACCTTGAGAAAAGTACATTATCAATAAAATTCCCAAAAATATTAAACATTTATGTACAATAATTATAATTCAAAATTCTTTTTTAGAATTTCAATAAATAAATTTATTAAATACAAAAATGTTTCATAAATTTTTTATATAAATATATAATTTAAATATAATGTCAAGGATTTATTTGTATATAATATATTAACATTTTTATATTTATTACAATTTTCTCAGCGATAATGTAAAATAAATTTGAATATTTATCTGAGAAAAAATAAATAAATATATTTTATTTTCTAGTTATCATGCAATCATTATTCTCATTAGTCTGAGGGGATTGCATTAGTATATTCATGTCTCCAATAAGTGATTGTATTATAAAGATCATCGAGACTTAGGTGGATAAGTTCATGTAATCCTCAACCAACAATTCCCTTTTACCCTGTATTTATTTATCTTTAGTATTTTATAATTAATTTTAATGCAAATATTAATTGTCGATGATATACTCACAGTTTATTTGACAATATAAATTGAAACGCAGCAATTTATTTACGTATTTGAGTGTAAATAATTGGCAATATATATTATATGATGCTTGGAAGGTGTGAAAATCCCAGAACAGTTTAACACAGGAGTGTATATCTGTATATATAATGATTGGTTATAGATACGAAGGATCAGGAGGCCAAGGACTCTGATTTATTGTATTAAACGAGTAAAATTCCCACGAAGAAATCGCAGAAAGATATCTGGAATTCACAAAAATTATTGGCATAACCTAAAAAAAAAATGAACAAAACTGTAATTAATTATGAAAATTAAATTAATAATATTTATATTTTAATAAATAATTTAAGTATTACAATATTAAGGATTGTATATTTATGTTAATTATGATTGTATTAACCAAGTAAAATTACCAGGAATAAGTCGTAGAAAAATATCCGAAATTTACACAAATTATTGACATAACCTAAGAAAAAAAAGATAACAAAACTGTGATTAATTATAAAAATTAACTAAATAATATATATATTTAAACAAATAATTGAATTATTACAATATTGAGGACTGTAAATTTACCAAGAATATAAATCGTAGAAAAATGTCTGCAATTCACAAAAATTATCGACATAACCTGAAAAAAAAAGATAACAAAACAGTAATTAATTATGAAAATCAACTAAATAATATGTATATTTTAATAAATAATCGAATTATTATAATGTCGAGGATTGTAAATTTATGTTAATGATAAATTGGAAATGAGTGTAAAAGATGATAAAATAATAATTAATTAATTCTGTGAAATACGAGGAGGGAGATTAAGCAAATGGGCATAGATAGTTAGGGTAAGGGCATACAATTAAATCAATATGGGGGAACTCATATCGAAGCCAAAATACAGATACTTTCCCGGGTTACATAAAAGGCCTAGACTCGGTGTAGACGCTGACGGTATAAAGGTCGGCTGTGCCCCCAGCAACCCAAGAGTTGCTCGCGAACTTCACTACAGCAACCATCCCAGTGATCTTTATATGAAACGTTAAATCTTTTTCTTTTTTGCTTCATACATACTCACTGCACTTTCTCAAAAGAAAAAAAAATATCATTCAACTCCAACGTTGTGACACAAATTTCATCCTATTAAATAATACACAATAAATTTAATAATCATCAAAATCATCATGCGTGTCATAGTAAGTTATAATATCATGATTTTTATATTAAATTATAATTAATTAATACACCATTACTTAATCAACAACACCATTTATCTCATTTTTTAGCAAATCTGAATTTCTAACCTCAAAATTTGCGAATTAAACGGATTCGATTATCGATTTATTCTCTAAAATTAATTAACTGCGATAAAAAATCTTTAAAAATACCTTAATTACTTTCCTGTTGTTGCTAATTAAGCAACAATATTAAAATCAAAATTGCTTTCTCATAATTTTTATTCTCAATGTTTCAATTTCAAAATTAATCTCGTTTCATCTTTGTGTCCTGATACAGTTCATTGGAATGTTGGTGGTAAGTTTAGCATGTGGTCAGGAATATTTTCGAGAGCCTGAAAAAATCGTCAGCGATTCAAGAAATGTTGGAGATCGCCTTGGACAATATTCAGTTCGTTATGAAACTGATGGTGGAATATTGCAGCAAGAAATTGGAAGTAGAAAATATGCTGGTACTGTTGATGAAACACAATTGATTCAGGGTTCAGTACAGTATAATGCACCTGATGGTACACCAATATCACTTAGTTGGACAGCTGATGAATTCGGTGCACAAATTTCGGGTACCCACATTCCAACTCCACCACCAATACCACCAGAAATTGCAAGGGCATTGGAATGGCTTGCCAAACAACCTTCCACTACTGAAGAATCTTATGATGAGCCAATCACTGAACGTCCAACGCAGCGTGAAACTCGTCCAATCACTGAAAAAAAATTCATCAAAGATCCCAAGTTTAGAAATCAATTTAAGCAAATTTAATTGAATATATATATGTATAAATTTATGTATTATAATTGATTTTATTTGAAATATTGAAAGATTTTATATAGAGGCGACGTTTTTTTTTTATTTTTTAATAATCTTTTGTAAAAAATAAAAACTAATTGTATTTTTTCAAGTGTAATTATTTGGTTTATTTATTTTTTATTATCTATTAAGATTGAAATAGAAATTAGGTTATGTCATTCTTTCCTAAAATATTCATAATCAATGTCAAATCTTCTATGAAATATATTAGTTATTTATATTTTATGTATTTATAAAGTTAAACTTTCACTCAATAACAGCACACACTTGATGTGATGTCCAAACATTGGTTGATATTCATATATTTTATATGAAAGCATAATGAGTGTGTGTAAATGTTCAGAATCTCATGCTTGACAAATTGATAATTATATACATACATATGTTTATAATTTATATACATATGTATGTACATATGTGCACATGAAAATACATATTATTTTTAAATAGCAAGTGTGAATTTCTAATTTACATTTGCTATTATGTGCATCGAAAATAAATGTTTTTTTGAGGTTATGTAAAGTTGAAAGTTGTATAAAATAACAATGTTATGTTATTTTTTGATTGTTATTGTTTAATAAACTATTAATAAACAATTTTTAATGAAAAATATAATATATAAATGAGAATTTTTAACGTTTTATTAAAAAAGGTGGCGCCACATGATCTACATAACCACAAAAAGTTTTCATTATATACCAACAATTCTTTTTTTTTTATTCAAATATTGCGTTTATTAATAATAATTAACATCCGACTTTTGTTTTATTTAATTGTAAACATTTTTTTATGTAACAAATAATTTCTAGAACAAAAATTATTTTCATTTTTGAATTTATCAATTTTACCAACAGAGCAATAATGCTAAAAAAAAAAAAAAGTAAAATGAAAGAATTTTTCAAAATTCTAAAATAAAATAAACAATATTGCATTCTTTTGCTACGTAACATAATATATTTTATATAAAATAAAACACAAACAAGATCAAACATCATTATTGGCATAATTCAAACATAAAAAAAAACATATAGGTTAGGTTGTACAAAATTTATTTTCACACGTACAAAAATATATTTTTATAGTATATATATATGTGTGTGCGTATATATATGCATTATCATGATAGAAATTAATAAAATATAAATAATACAATGCATTATTTATCGTTTTGGTGCATCGATATCATTTTCTTCAGGATGAGCTGCGATATATTCAAGTGCTTTAACAATTTCTTCTGGAATTGGTGGAGATGTTGGAAGATGATTACCTTTGGGTTCAAATCCATTTTCACCAGCAGTATAAGTAACTTCAATCAAAGAACCATCTTCTCCAGTATAACTGTAAGATCCTTGAACAGACATAGCACCATCTTCTTTATTATTTTCTGACGGCACTAATGAACCTTCTTCACGTGCATTAATTCCATTTTCAGATTTAAAACTCCATGAATAAGATCCATCAGGATTCGGACCATCTCGTGATTCTTCAAGAATTGCTACTGGTGAACTTTGTTCTACTGGTGCTGCAATAATTACACTCACGAATCCTAAAACAACGAGTCCCTGAAAGACAAATAATATAAATGAAAAAAAGCAGAATACATAACCTCAAAAGTTTGAACATGAATAATACAAATATAATTATTAATATAAAATAATTAACAAACAATATCCATGAATATATATTAACATACCAATTTATACATGGTGGTTATGTATTTTATTAAAATTTTATGGTTGATACGAATTTATCTGATGGTGATCAGCCACGATTGGAATCTCACTAAATACTGACTTGATTCCTACCAAATGCTTTCCGTTTTTATATCCTCCTCACATGAGATGACGAATTTTGAGTAAGGTAAAATACCTTATTAAATATCTCCCTCTCCCTTTGACATTCCATCATCGATTCTTCTCTGAATATACATTTTGATTTGTTTACGCTCACTCTTTCATTTTTCTATATATAAAATATGTATTTCATTGACCGAATGATGATCCATCTCATCATCAAAGTGGTCTTTCAATAAAAAGTCACGGATATATACGATCAATCAATGCAGCCATGTCCGGGATTCTTATACTACGTACATAACCTAAAGGTCGTGATGACAAAATATGCGTTATATACAATTTCTATTAGATTTATTCTATTTTACAGTTATATATTATACAGAAAATAATTTTATTAATAATATACATCATATTTAATCATTACAACGCGACATTTATCATTAAACATTTAAATATGTTGCGCCATTTTGAGGTTAGGTTACAAAAAAATTGATTTTAATGAAATTAAAGTTATAATATATGAAAAAAATTGTTGAAATAATTTAATTTATGTTAGAAATGTCTTCATAGTATCATTTAACATCCCTTGGTGATAATTATCATCATCATTTTGGTTATTATTCAATAATTCATCATATTAACTGGTTAAAAAATTAATTTCATGGCCGCCAACATCTGGTGAATCTCACACTGGTTTTTCCATATTGAGCATGTGTAATTATTAATCATTCCTAAATGTTCATTAAATTTAACAAGTATAGATTGCCATTGCCTTGATGACAACTTGGTCGCATCTTATAAATTACTTCCAATAATTATTTTATTTTTTTTTTCCTTCATCATCTATACATATATATATACTTAGAAATGTGTATGAAACCCTGGTGCTAGAGGTCATGAGCGCTATAACCCAAATACAAACACCATGTATGATTTTGACTTTCACGCATGGTCGGCAGATGCTTTCGGTTTGATATAATATCCCACTCTACTCATAACCTCTCTTTCTTTCTCGTACACTTTCTTATACTTCCATCTCATTTTAGTAGGCATCTTCTGCCTCGCTCAGTGGTAAAATGACTTAAAGAAATATATAAGTTGATGCTGCAGGCAAATGTTCCGCAATGTGAAGATTATTACATTCTTGATGCTACTATTATTGCCACTGTTGGATGATGATGCCGGTAATATTGTGTAATTCAAAATTTTTATCCATTTTTTTACGAGTAAATTGGTTAGGACAAAATGGCCGCCTCAAACTCATACGTATATATCTATATATATTATTAAAATTGAAATTATAAAAAATATTGTTTATTGATAAAGAAAATAATGAAATATATTTCTATTTTTCATTTATTCAAGTTGAGTATTTATTTATAATTATTAAATTAATATTATTTAGAATAATAATGATGAATTATTTATGAATATAAAATTTGATTTTTCAGGTTATGTTACTTTGAATATTGATTTTGCAGGGTGAATTATTTCGAAAAATTACACGAGATTTATGTAAAAAATTTGTGTAATTTAATTCTATCTAGTCTTCAGTATCATTGTGCTGTCCTTGATGAATACTATGAATGGAAGGGAGACACGATTCGAAGAATGAGACAACATGAAATTGAAAGATAAAGCGAGAGAGAGTAACAGAAAAAAAAAATAAAAAACATCTCGAATATGTAATCGTAATTAGAAAGTTGTTGAGACGTCGCAGACATAATGTAGGTATAAATTTTGATCAAATTTATTCAACTGGTCAAATGTCTACAAGATTTTTTAATAACACACAATTATTGAATTATAAATAGAATTCAAAATGGCGACAAGCGATATTAAATAATCAAAAAGATATAAATCGAATAAAAAAAAATAAATAAATATCTATACATTATTTAATATTCGTTGTGGTATATAATTCTAATAAATAATTTGATTATTAACATAAAAATACGATCATTATGAATATTAAATAACGATGAGTTTATTCAAAAATAAATTTATTAAATATATGTATGACCCTCAGACGCCAATTTTATTCTTTAAGTTATATATTTAGCTGTATATATTTTATTATGCATGTTAGGATGGTGAGAAAATCACAAATAAATATTTCGCAAGTTACTTGCGATGATATTTAATAGACAAATATGCATATATGTACATTTATTAATTCAAATATATGTATATCTCAAAAGTTAGGTTATGTTGACCAATTGAGAGGGAGAACTGTCTAATAATCATCAGCGAAGGTTTCGGCAGTGGTATAAAAGCCAGTAACATATCCCAGATGAAATCACACACGAAAAGATATTGGACAATACAACAATTATTACATAATTTTAATTCTAAACATGAGGGTAAGTTTAAATTGAATATTTCGTATGCTTAACCTATAAATTGAATAAATAAATTAATAATTTGAATTTATTTTCATTTTAGGAATTTATAATCATTGGGCTATTGTTAATAGCAACAACTGCAACATTTGCAGCACCACCAGTTGATAAATCCAGTGAAATTATTCCCATTTTAGAACAATCACAAGATGGTCCCAATCCTGATGGGTCTTATTCTTGGAATTATGCAACTGGGAATAATATTAAAGCTAATGAAAAAGGATCCATTGTACCTTCAGCTAATAATGGAGATGAAGGTTCAATTGCAGTAGAGGGTTCTTACAGTTATACAGATAATGATGGTACACCATTTCATGTAACTTATGTCGCTGGTGAAAATGGTTTTGAACCAAAAGGTGATCATTTTCCCGTTCGTCCTGAAATCCCACCGGCGATATTGAGAGGTCTTGAATGGATTGCTAATCATCCAGAGGAAGATAAACTCCAAAAGTAATTTATATAAATTTATATAAATTTTTCAAATGCAAATGTTAAACAAATTAATAGTGTGTAAATGTTTTATATGATTTCAATAAATTTTTTTTAATTTTGTACATAATACAAATTGATAATTTTATTTGTGATGTATTTTAGGTTGATATTACTGTGCAATTGTACTGTGTAATTATAAAATATGTTTTTGGAATCTTTATATATTTATATGGAAATTTTAGATAACAAAATTTCAAATTAATTAAAAAAATACTTAATATCAAAATTAAGACCTC
>JAQQBR010000006.1:1685381-1702729 GCA_030347285.1 Microctonus hyperodae
ATCAATACATAACTATCAATTAATAATAAATATAAACAATTAAAAGCAAGATATAAAAATATAACGGGACATAACCTCCAAAAATTTGAGTTTAATTATATTAAACACTAATATCAATACATAATTCTTATAATTAACAATAAATATGAAAAATTAAAAGCACAAAATAATAATATAATCTAACATAACCTTCAAAAATTTCAATTTAATTATATTAAACACTATTATCAATACATATTTCTTAATTAACAATAAATATGAACAATTAAAAGCAAAAAATAGTAATATGATCCAACATAACCTCCAAAAATTTCAATTTTTAGAGGTTTAATTATATCAATACATAATTCTTAACAAATAATAAATAAAAAACAATTAAAAACAAGAAATAAAAATAAAACCCAACATAACCTCCAAAAATTAAAATTTAATTACATCAAACAAACACTAAAATCAATACATAACTATTAACTAATAATAAATAACATACTATATACCATTGTCCATTAATACAACTATCGAATAATGAGATTCATTAAAGATACATGCAGCAACTAAAGAGAATTATGACAATTGAGTAAGCGTCTTTTCTTTAACGTTGCGCAGAGTTGTCGAGAGGACCCGATGACATTTAAACATTCATGCTGGTGAGCAAGACCAAGACGACACGGTGATCCTTCGTTCTATATACTTTGAGAAGGTAGTAGCAACTTCTATACATACATGTAAATATATAAACATTAACAAATATGTGTATATGCATATAACAAGTATTCTAATGTCGCAGGTATCTTGTAAAAGCATTGATCGTAAATGCTGTCGGCAGGAATATACAGTGGCTGGAATAAAAATGAACAACAACAAAACGACAACAGTCGCAATATATATTGGTATTGGTAATGTGCGCTGATCCCCCAGGGGGTATAAATGCAGGTAGTACCACAGCAATATTAAACATTCGGTTGTTAGAAATTAACGACGTCGCAACATGTACGCACAATTGGTAAGAAATTTATGGTATTTTTATTATTTATATTTATATCTAGGTGTTTATTAGGGTGCTTCGTTTGAAGAGTGTACTTTTTTTTCCGAGTGACTGATGGAATATTATTTTTTAAAAATTTTAAACAAAAATTTTCGACAGAGATATGGGATGTTAATTTTGATATTGAGTAATATTATTTGTTATGATTAGTTTTTTGATTTTGCTCAGAAATTATCAAGTTGATGGGGAAAGTGTATGGGACCTTTTTTGTAGGAAATTCAATTTTCTATGAAATAATTTTCTTGAGAAAAAACCGTACACTGAGAAAAAAAATATCTCCTAACAAATAAATTTTATTTATGGCAACAAAATAATTTGATTGCCCATTGCCAATTAAACAAAAGATTATTTTTAACAAATATTTAATCGTTTGTTAACAAATTTAATTGTTGAGGATTATGAATAATTTCGTAAAAGTAAATTATGCATTAGGTATCTTCTGTTCTTGACGTAATAATATTTTTTTTATTATCGCAACAGACATAATATTCAGCTGAACCAAATGAATTTTTACTAAATCATTAATTCGTGGTGGAAATTTTGGAAATTTTCCTATTTGATTCAGATTTTAGGTTGAATTTCTATATGTTTTAGTTGGATTTTTTTCGGAAACTATTAGTTCTACGGTTTTTTGTAAAGAATAATTTTTTGTAGAAAATCGAAATTTCCTACAAAAAATGTCCTACATACTTTCGCAGTAAATTTGATAATTTTCAAGAAAAATCAAAAAATTTAAAAACAAATAATACTCATAACCTTCAAATAAAAATTTCATCTTCATTAAAATCCTTTTTTTTTTTTTTCAAATATTTACAATAAAATTCCTTCATCAATCACACGAATAAAAAAAAATAGTCATTTATTTTTTCAATTCTAGATATTATTCATCGCATTTGCGATTATAGTCACGCCAATTACATCAGCACCAGCCGATGATGTTATTCCTATTGTAAGCCAATCTCAGGATGGTCCAAACCCAGATGGATCATATAAATATTCATACGAAGCAGGAAATGGCATCAAAGCACAAGAAGAAGGACAATTGGCAAATGTTGGATCTGAAAATGAAGCAATGCAAGCCACAGGAGAATTTTCCTACAAAGGTGATGACGGACAAGAAATATCACTGAAATATAAAGCAAATGAAGAGGGATTTGTACCTGAAGGTGCACATCTTCCAACAACTCCACCTATTCCACCATTAATACAAAAGGCACTGGAATGGATTGCTGCAAATCCATCCAAGGACGATCAAAATAATGCATAAATTGGATAATGATTTTACGATAATTTAATTAAAGAAAATGATTGAGGTTATGATACTGTTTGTAAATTTTATTAATACATGTTTTGTATTTTATAAATAAATTATACATCAATCTCAATCATTGAATAATTATAATTATCAAGCGTTATATATACACATGATTATTTATAATTTATTGTAATGATTAAATTATAATTTTGCAGTGTATGAATTAAAGAACAAAAAAAATGTCTCGTTGAAAATTGTGAATGTTGCTTGGAATAAAAATTAATACATAAAATGAATTGTTTATTGTACTCTTTTTGTTATATTTTTGAGGTTATGATTGATAATTGATTTATTTATGTTTGTTATATTGATTTATTTTGTTTGATTGGATTATTTCGTTTGAGTTTTAGGTTAAACATGGAATGTATGTAACTTTGGAAATAGGTTATGTTGATTGGTGATGGCTAAAAATCTAATGACATTCGTTTTAATTGTAATAATATGTGGAAGTAGATATTGAATGTGAGTTGGATTATTTCTAGCCACTCCTTGATGAATAAGTAGTTGGTTTCGATGGAAACAATGGGTTATTTGACATTAAATTGTTGATGATGAAAAAATTGTATTGAATATATAGTCAATGGCGTGTAATGGTAAAATTGTAGAGAAAGAAATTGTAAATTTCACAATTTACTATTTATTTTCTTGCTAAAGTCTTCATTTACGACGGCTATATTGTTTTCTAATATCAATAATAATTATAACATTAAAAAATTAATTTAATTTTGTGTTATCGATTAGATTTTTAGGTTAAACACAGGTATTCAATATAAAAATAGAAAATTTCCAGATTGTCGTTAATTAATTATTATAAACAAATAATATTGAATTAAAAATTATAATATTATTTATAGTATAATAATAATTTGAAATAATCATCAGTTTCTGTATTCAAAAATAATTATTTATTCAGTAAATATTCATAAGAAAATTTTACATATTGCACTGGATGTTCAAGTTCAGAATTCAACTGATAATGAAAGAATATTAATTAATTTAACAATATATTATTAATTTCACAAATTACATCCACAACCTGAGTAATTTATAACAATTGTACAATCAATTTCCAATATCAAGATTGAAATTTCAATATATCAATTTCTTATAAAAAACTTTTTGAGGTTATGTACACCAATTTTACAATAATACGCAAAAATATTAACAATTGTTGAAAAATAACATTCAAATTCATTGTAAATCAAATAAAAATACATTAAATCATCAATAAATGTAAATAAATTCATCAATTACACAATTTATTTGTCTTTAATTCTTTCATTTATTATTTAATATTTTAGCCAAGTGTCTGCAATAACAAACGCCATGAAACCCAGCTAATTAGCGTAAATCATGTCATTTGCAACAGCAGACTCCAATAATCATCATAAAAAAATTGACTATATATACACACACAGAAACATAACCTATATATATATAGTTCAGTAAATATAAAAAAATTTTTCCAATTTTCTTCTCTTCATCATGTTGAATTCGCTTGGGTCAATTCAAGTAATATTACCGGCACTTTTCCTCACTAATTTCCTCTTGTGACACATTTACAATTTGAATTTCAATAAAATATACAAAAGATTATAATTTATTAATATTTTATTAACGATTTTTCGATTATATTAAAACGATTTTTCATTTATTTTTCATCAGGTCAGCATTATTTAATAAAAATTACAATCGATTCACCCGAGTGTATGTGAGAATAAGAAAGTGCACATGTTTAACCTACAAAAAATATACATAATAATTCATATTAATAAACCATTAGAATTTCATGAATAAAAATTGAAAATTTAATTTCCTAACCTCTTTGTGGTGATGGTCTGGCATTGCCATTGCCTTCATTATCCTGTTCGGGATGAGCTGCATTATATTCCAATGCTCGTTGGATTTCTGGAGGTATTGGTGGAGCAGTTGGAATATGTGAACCTTGTGCTTGGTAGCCATTTTCATCAGCAGTCCACGTTAAACTAATTGCCTGACCATCAGGAGCACTCCAAGATTCTGAACCCTGTGCAACAACAGGTGTTTCTTGATCAACTTGCTTTGGTTGACCAGTCTCCTGATGACTAATTCCATTACTCGTTTCAAAGCTGCAATAAATAATTCGCAATAATTAATACCAAAGATAATAAAAGAAAAAATATTTATAGAATTAAAATAACAATTAATGTAACATAACCTCCAAAAATTTCAATTTAATCATATTAAACACTAATATCAATACATAACGCACTTAATTAACAATAAATATAAACAATTAACAATAAGAAATAAAAATATTATCTAACATAACCTCCAAAAATTTCAGTTTAATTATAAAAAAATAAAATATAAATATATTCTTCATACTTATTTATATAATTTCCATCAAAATTCACTTCTAGCTGTTGTGAGGTAATTACAGCATCTTTATCAGCACCACCACCACCACCAGATGGTCGTTGAGGTGCTGCGTAAATTGATGAAACGCAAAGCGCCATCACCATTATCTAAATAAATAAAATAATTCATAAATAAAAATTTACCTAATAATTATTCAACATTTTCCAACATTATATTTTCATGATACTGGATAATTATAATAAAAAATAGTGTTTTATGTCTTTGTAAATGTTTTAATGAACAAGTATTGAATATATTTCATCAGCATTGATCATTATTTACCATTCAAGATCCAGGGAATATTAAAAATCGCCATTTATGCATGGTATAATGAGATACACTCGTCATTGTTAAAATATGCTGACTAACAATTGCATAAAGCAAGTGATAATTATTGTGACATACTCACAATATATATAAAGAATAAAAAAAAAATTTATTAAAATTTTTTAAATTATTTTACTTAAACATTTTAATCCTTTAATCATTTTTTTATTCTTTCTTCTTTTTGTTATTTCACTTGGAATTTTTGTTATTTGGAATTTTCTTTTTGATTATTCATTATTTTGATAGTTAGGTGGTAATCACGATGATGGAGATGATGATGATGATGATGATGACTTCTTTTTAGATGCTTTGAAAGAACTTACCTTGATAGTATACATTATTTGTGAATACCGATTGCAGGAGAACCAAGATTAAGAAGATGAGATGGAACTTGTGCTTGTTGGTCAGAGGCGAGGCTCTTTATATACGTTGTCTGTCCCAACATGATGCAGTGAAAGGGGTCATCCCTGCCTGTAGTTTACAATAAGCCACTGAGACTGCAGCATCTTCCACTTTTTTTTTTTCTTCATTTTTCTTCCTTTTTCTTTGACCGATGATATTATCCATAATATTCAAATTGTCGCAGATATCTGTATAGTAAATGAAATATAATTAATGATCTCTACGTTTTTTAAACAAATTGATAATAATTGTAATGATTTTTAATATTATAATAAAGTTTTATTGTCGTTGAATATCAAAATATTCAAACTACACAAACATAACCTATAAATGCAATATCAAATATTAAAATTGTAGCAAATATCTAGATAAAAAATAATATATGAATAATCTCTAGTTTATTAAACAAATTGACAACAATTTTAATTGTTTTCAATAGTTTAATAAAGCTTTATTGTCGTTGAATATCAAAATATTTAAATGACACGAACATAACCTAAAAATGCAATATCAAATATAAAAATTGTCGCAAATATCTAAATAATAAATAAAATATAAATAATCTCTACTTTATTAAACAAATTAACAATAATTGTAATTATTTCCAATAGTTTAATAAACTTTAATTGCAGTTAAATATCAAAATAATCAAACGACACAAACATAACCTATAAATACATTACATTTTACCTTTTACATAAAATCATTATTAATAAACATTTCCCAATAATGTTAATGGCTTCAATAGTAAAAATAATTCATATAAATATATAATCCCATCATTTTTATTCTTATTAAATTATTTGTAAATAACATCTATCATCTCTGTTCTGTTTTAAGTGGTTCCCTCTTCCTATGTAACAACTCTCTAATAGAACCCCATACATTTACCAACAATGCGTCATCTTCATCACGGCCAAAGTCATTGATTACGCATTATTTCCTAGATTGAGTATATAATATACTACAATGTAATAACATTTATAAATTACAACAAATATAAATTTAATTTTTATTCAATGATAAATTCATATTGTATAAATATTACATACAGACATTTCTGAATATTTCAATATGGGTGTGAATTTTCAAATACCACACACACATACTATTACAATAAATAATATATTCATATCATAATCATAATTCTCATTATCATCGTCATCAATAATAACGTTCATAAATATATATTTATAAATTAATAAATATATTCACTTGTTTCAATTATCATTATATACTCGAATTATAAAATATCGAATACGTTTATTAATCAATGCAACACCCATTTGTTTTATTTTACACCTTGTTGGAATATTACATTACATATCTCGAAATATAGCTGTCGCACATGAGATTCTTAACTCGCTTACATCTTCTTGGATGAATGCATGTACGATGTACGATGGTGTCATAATAATCTACGTTCTTTTGAGCAACATTTCATAATTGCATAATCATATATTTAATAACCAGTACTGCATTACGCGGACCTGCTTTCTCGAAATTACATTTGATGACACATACTTTTCCTAAAAATTATTTTTCATTTTTTCCAATAGAAAATATCAAACCGTTAACATAACCTCAATTATAAGAGCATGACTTGAGAAAAATTAAAACTACAAAAATCAACATGATTCCATTAAATATATTATAAAAATTGTAATTATTATTAAATAATATATTCATGAAGAACATAACCTCAATTATAAAAGCATGACCTAATAAAAAAAATCAACATTAAATCTATTAATTTTATAAAAATTGTAATTGTAAAATAAAATATTCATAAATAACATAACCTATAAATTATAAAAACATATTTTAATAAAAAAAATCAACATTAATTCTATTAACATTACAAAAATTCTAATTATTAAATAAAATATTCACAAATAACATAACCTAAAAAAAAGTCCAAAAATCAACATTAATTCCATCAACATTATAAAAAACGTAATTATTAAATAACATATTCATAAATAAAATTAATTAATCCTTCTCACATACACATATACATACATACCTTATATATTATTTATCGTAGCAGGATTTTCCGTGTCCATGGCCTTGCTAGCCATATACATATATAATAAATGTTTAGCAGCTATGTATAAAACTTCATCATTACGATGTATAGCATGACATGAAATATTTAGCCTCGAATAAATAAAGATATATATGATTACATGAAGGGTATTATGTATACATATGCATATGTACTTTCCATATATGTCATGTGCATCATCTTCCTTTTTTTTTTCTTGTCTGTCCTGTAAAAAAAAATCACAATTGTCAAGGATTCCACTTTAAAAATTTTATTTATAAAAAATATTAACGTATATATACATATGTATATATATAGTACATATATATGTATATAATATGAATAAATAATTGCATGAAAAGTGTAAAAAAATATTGTCATATAATTACACCTTTGCAGATTCCTGTAGAGATTCATATCCCACACACTTAACCTCAAAAATTTGTGTCCTCAAGAAATGCATGTGAATATGATGAAACCCATGTATGTATATGTAAGTATGAATATAAATATATATAAATAAATAATTGGACGTATATATTGAGCCTGTTGCATTTTGAGTTGGACAGGGAAAATTTTAATTTCTCCGGCCTGTTTAACGGTTAATTCAAATACGACGCCATGATGAATATATAAAGGAGTGAGATATATTTACAATGAAATTTATTATTATGTACAATGTATTTATATATGTATGTATTAGGGTGCTTTAATCTGAACATTAAAAAGAAAAATTTTCACGATAGATTAGATTTATAAATTTTAATATTAAGTGTTATTTGTTTTTGGGTTTTTTTTCGAAAACTATTAACTTAACAGTGAAAATATATAAGACCTTTTTTATAGGGAATTAAATTTCCTACAATAAAGTATCCTTGAAAAAAAACTGTAGAGCTAATAGTTTTCGAGAAAAATTTAATTTAATATAGAGAAATTTGAATTAAAATCTAGATTAAGAAAATTTCAAATTTCCCTATGTTTAATTTGATTTTTCTCGAAAACTATTAGCTCTACAATTTTTTCTCAAGAATACTTTATTGTAGGAAATTTAATTCCCTATAAAAAAGGTCTTATATACTTTCACTGTCAAGTTGACAGTTTTCGAGAAAAGTCCAATTAAACATACATGAAAATTTCCAATACATATTTAGGGTGCTTCAAACAAAGCACCCTAAACAAATAATACATAAACATATGTAAATCGTGTATGATTGATGAAAAAAAATTTGTTTAGAAAGAATAAATTAGTGTGGATAATGAAAAAAAGAATAAAAAAAAAAGGGAAATAAAAATCAACGTTGCTAAGATGATCACAACCTTTCGCTCTGTGGTTATGTAAACCTTGGGATTGAGTGACCTTTCGTTTGTTCATGGTATGCGGCATTTACGTACCCCCAACGATTACAGTATATACATATATATGTACATATATATATATATAGATATCAGTATGTCCTATACTATTTGAATAAAAAAATTATTATTGTTGCTCACACCCTTTTCCAACATTTTCATTACATATTCATTCAGCTGAAAAATTAATTAAATAACATCAATTACAATATTACATATTTTTCAGTCCATATTTTTCGGTATATACTTATGTACATATTTACTTGTATTCTTATATATATATATATGTACGTTTAGGTATATATGTGTGTATATGTATAATCATTATAGTTTATAAACATTGCTGCAACATAGAATTGAACATAGATAATTTGACGACCTTTCGATAAGGCCAAAGGTTCGTCTTTCTATTTACAAGATCCATCAGTTATTTTTCCCACCTCTCATTTACTTCATGTCCCTTTTGATATTGCGCTACCATTTTATACAACTGTCGGCAAAACTCATTTCTTTTTATTACAATTTCAATTTATATTTCAGTTTCAGTGGACAAATCATGTACAGACGCGAGGTATAACCTTCAAATTGGCGACAGGAAAACTTTGCTGAAAGAATATAAATTCGCCCTCTTGTAGCGACGATGTGAACTACAATAATGGCTGTCGTAAAGGTACAATGAAGATGTAATTTGGATGTTAATTGATGATGATAATGGAGTTTGCCGAATATTCGTAAAGTCACAAATTATATCACATTAAAAATATAAATACCTTCATTATTATTAATATTAAAAAAAAAACTAATTAACCTCACAATGTACTATCTACTTCCCTGTTAAAGTGTACATTTACAACAGCCATATTGTTTTCAAAATAGCAACACCCTCCAACCCACGACTAAACATTTCATTTCCCAATAATATCTATAAATATTCCCACACATCATTCATATAAATATTAATTCAACAAAATACTCCCTTACAACACCACTCTATCAACGAAATCTTCATCGAGTATCGATAATCGATTTATAATAATTCAAATAAAGTCTATAATTATTAACACAATAAATAACTAATCATTATTAAAAAAATAATTGATTTATACCACTATCATTAATATAATTACTATTCCCAATTATTTAATCATATATAAATAAAATATTAATACCTATATATATTATAACATTTCTATAATACCATGCAATATACATATATATAAATAAATAAAATATGTATATATATGATAAAAATAAATATAAATAAATTAACATACAGTTATTATTAATATATTCACATGCATATTTATAATAATATAAGATTATTTCAAATTATATTTTTAGGTTATGTATGAAACAATAGATAATATATATAATTATATTTATGTATATATATATTATATACAATTATAACGCAATATCCACATGATATGTAAATAAACGTTTCTCTATATTTCAATATTGTATTGTTAATATATTTCTTAATAGACTCTTTTTCTTTGATTTATTCCGACATTTCCGCATCATGTATTTATATACATTTACATAGGTACATATATTTGTACAACTAAAGAAAAACTATCATCAAGTAACAGCAGCGATGATGTTGAAATATAATACAAAAATTTCAGTTAAAATCTAGTGGCCCGAATCGAATTCGGACAAATATCTCGTTACTTTCACGAACATAACCTTATTTATTCATGGTGACAATACATGACATTGTGTTCCCTTCACTTATTTAATTGCGCCTTTTGTTGTTTCATGCAGGGTGTATATCTGCCTCGCTTCGATGCGCGAGATACATTATAAGTTGTTTGGTTATCGCAAATAATAGATAATTGGATCCTAGTATCTGACCCAAATTTAAATGTTTTACAACAGCGACAAACACTCAATCCATAGTATTATAGCATGGATATATAAATAGAATGACAACTGGCAAAATGAATTCATGAAAGACATTGAAAGACAGCAATGAAGTTGTATAATTGTATAATTATTTTGTCAGTGATTTATAGTTCACAAAATGGCGTCCATGCACAGTACAGTAAGATTTATTTTCATTAATTATTAATATAGATTATGAATAAATATTAATTAATATTCAATTATGTTTTCTACAGCAACGGGCGATGTACATCCTAAGATTGTTGGTGGAAGTTTTGCATCACCGAAAGAATTTCCTTATCAAGTATCTTTACGTAAAAGAAATAAACATTTTTGTGGCGGTTCTATTCTCAATCACCGATGGATTTTAACAGCTGCTCATTGTTTACGAGGGTTAATAAATATATTATAAAGAAGATTAATATTTAGAAATGAATTTATTTGATAGTGAAGTATGTATACTTTTGTATTTTATTAATTTTCAGGTTCAGTGATTCGGAAATTAAAGTTGTCGCTGGTACAACAAAATTGGACGAAGGTGGAGATGAATATTATTCCGAACGAATTATAGGACATGAAGATTATGATTCTCGATTAATTAGACATGATATTGGATTAATTCGAGTTGATAAAGACATTGTATTTTCGGATAGTGTTCAGCCAATTAATTTACCGACTCAAGGCGATTTTCATAAGAGTGATTATTACGCAGTTTTGTCGGGTTGGGGCACAACAAGTGTAAGAATTAATTATTGTTTGTATTATATTTAACAATTAACAAACAATTTAATAATTTGAATAAAAGAATAACAGGTTTTGTTTGATTGTAATGTAACATAACCTACAAATACGCGGCTAAGGAGAGTTGTTGACAAAATGGCTGACTTTGGGAGAAATAATTTCATTTTTCTTTTTGTTTCAGTATCCAGGAAGGATTCCAAATGATCTGCAGTACATACGACTCAATGTGATTGATCAATCTCAGTGTAGTGAGTTTAGTAAACGTGTGACAATGAGTAATATTTGTACGTTGAATAGAGAGGGAGAAGGTTCTTGTCATGTGAGTAAGAAATTTTGTTTGAAATTTTTATTTGATGAATGTCTTTTATTATTGGGAAATGAAATGTTCAGTCGTGGGTTGGAGGGTGCTGCTATTCAAAAACAATATAGCCGTCATGAATATACACTTTAATAGGGAAATAGATAGTAAATTGTGAGGTTAATTCGTTTTTTTTTTTTAATATTAATAATAATGAAGCTATTTATATTTTTAATGTGATATAATTTGTGACCTTACGAATGCAACCTTTACGACAGCCATTATTGTATCTACAAGAAGACAAACTGAAATTTCACTTCCTAATACATAAAAAATATATATTGAATCGTTTTTTTAATTTATTCATTCATGTTTTTGTCTAAAGGGTGACTCGGGTGGTCCACTTGTATTCAATGGTAGTCAAATTGGTGTAGTATCTTGGGGGAAACCGTGTGCCAGAGGAACACCAGACGTATTCACACGAGTGTACAGCTACGTGGACTGGATAAAAGAGCACACAGATGGGATCAATGATGACGATTTCTTTTCGTCATAATTGTTCGAAATTCAACATAACTTTTAAGTGAAGAAAATATATTATTCAATATTTATTCTAATTTGAAAGTACAAATTTTCATTCATAAACTAATTGTGTTTATAGAAATTGTCTCTTCAATTCCTTGCTGTTATTTATAGTTGCTTACGACAATGCATTGTTTGTAATTGATGAATGGAACAATACAATTGTCTTCATGACCAAACATTTTATAAACGAAAGTCACGTACTATCCATTACCACATCGGGAATAAGTAGATGGATTTATACTGTACTTGTAATTATAAGCAAGGACATAATTATGTAGATAAAAGTGTCAATGCACTGCGGGACATGATTTTAAATACTAAATGATACAGAATGTTAATCAACATGTCTATTACTTGTTAAAATTGACAGTAATGGCTGCCGTAAAGGTACACTGAAGATGTAATTTGAATGCTAATTGATGATAAATAGCTTCATTATTATTAATATTAAAAAAAAACTAATTAAACTCACAATTTACTACCTATTTCCCTGTGAAAAGTGTACATTCACGACGGCCATATTGTTTTTGTATATCAGCACCCTCTAACCCACGACTGAACATTTCATTTTCCAAAGAATAAACTCCAGACATTTTTAGGTTAATCCCAGGCACTGCATAAAAACATGAAAATTCCCAAATCAATATCGATTCCTCAAACAAATTTTTTTCTATAAATATTCAAAAATCCTCATAAATATCTACTATATTTCCAATTCAATTTCACCACCAGTTTCATTTTCCCATAACCTATATGCACCATATCATACAAATCTAATCGCTCAATATTTTGCTCTTTCCACATATATACATATTTATTATGTACACCTGCATACACACATGAATGAAGATAATCCTGAATATAATAGTCATACTGTAGTAGTAGTTGAGCTTGCGCAGGTTCACTGAGTTCACCCCAGTTTATGTCAGTCCAACTTTAACATCAATGGCCAGAAGTCTCAGTGACAATAATTCTCCTATAATTATTATTCAAGTCTCATACTTTGAAATGATGGTCACTGTCCTACCACATCACCTGTCTACTTTATTTATAAACCAATAAAGAGAATAAATAAATTTATGATCGGTACTCTGTGAAAAATATGCAACAAATAATTCATATCAATGTTCAGAGACAAGAAATAAAAAAACGTTTGGAACTTATTGTAAATTAAAATTCACTAAATAATACGAAATTAAAAGTGATTATGAATTCTCTTACAGAACAAAAAAATCTTGATGATAATTGTTCATCAAAACAAGTGAATTGTTTAGAAAACTGTCTGTTTTATTAATTTTAATAAAGTGTTTTGATGCCTCATGACAATGATTTTTAATTCATGTTTGTGGATATTCTGAAATGATAATAATGTGTTGAAATTATTAATTGATATAGATTCAGTAGTATTTTTCTATTTTGTTGCAACTTCGACTGCCATTCTTTGAGAAAGAAAGGGAAATAAAAAACGGGCAATGTTTTATAATTTATGTGTATGCACCTGCATATGACACCTGGTGGTGTTGGAGAACGCATGTGAAATCAATATTCACACATAAACATTTTTCTTGGCAGTAAATTCATCAATATATCCATATACAATAATCATTCACACAGTTTTGAGTTTATTTTTGTGCTTGCGAATGTGAACTTGATGAATTGGAGGTTATGGACACCTGAAAAATAAATGAAAATATAATTATTGTTTAAAAGTTATGCAATAATTTGATCTAATAACGAAATCTACATGAACTGCTGTCCATTAATGTAAGTGTATTAATATTTTTTATAAAATGACAAAAAAAATTAGGTTATGTATTTTACCTGTTGAGAAATAATTCAAATTACGCAAATAATAAAGATGTTTTGTGTTAGGAAATTGAAAATTAATATAAAAATTAATGAATTATAGAATTTTAATACTCTAATGTTCTTAGAAAATATATCTCGCAAATGAGTTAAAATTATTTCGCGCGAAATTCAAAATTTGAATTTTATTAATGGCGTCGACAGTAGGGGATACATATATGTTGAAAACAATTAATAATCTAAATGTACTCTTAGATGATTTTTAGATACTTTATGTACTAAATATTAATTACATACTTTTATATCAATTAAAAATATCCACCTCAAACGAAGCATCCTAATCCATGTATATACATACTATTATCCATCTTTATTCCCCATCAACAACATAACCTCAATTTTTCTCATTCCTCTCGTTTTCCTTTGTTAAATTGTATCTACAAACCAATTCCACAATATCTATCTCCCTCTCAACAACAGTATATTCAACAAATATCTTCTCTGCGCAGCTGTGAACCCTACATACACCACCAAACATTATATACCAAAGTATATACACAAAAAAATACACAAGTATACATTACAAACAAACTATACACACATCTATAACCTCCAAAAAACCTTTTCTTCCATGCTACAATCTGCCAAGCAATAGAATATACATACATATTACATACATACATAAATATATAGTATATATATGTACATATATACATATATACTTACATATATGTATATATAATGTATATAGATAGAGAAGTTGCAAGTTGTTCATGTCGTTTGGCTGTTCATTGTTAAGTGCAAAAATGAAAATTGAAATGTAAAAATTAAAAAAAAATAGAAAATCAAAAATTCCATATGAAAATCAAGTAATTATATTCAGTTATTCATATTTAAACTGTGATTGTAACAATAAATAAATCTCTTAAATGTATATGGGAATTGAGAGATGAGGAAAAAAAAATTCAGAACAGTCCAACAATGATTTAGAGTCAGATTAAATAAATAAATAAAAAAAAAGAGAACAAAATGCGTCAACTGAAAAAAAGGGACAAGATGAAGTCCTTGATTTATTCAAGACTAATTATCAACAATGTGATTATTAATTTGAGGTTATTAAATGAAAATCAAATTTATTTTGGTGTTTGAATCATCAAAAATGCGAAACACAATTTACCTTTGTCTTCAATGTATGCAATTGTTGTGGGAAATAATGTTGAATTAAGTTTCGTAATTTGGTAATACGTATTTTGAGTAAATGATAAATTTATTTAATCGAATATAAAATGCATGTTTGTTAGAATTTTTATTGTTTAATTTTATCAAGAGTCTGATGCACAATGGAGGCACTTCGATTAGCAATTCAGTAAGTGTAATATTTATCGGGATTATTTTATAATTAATTATTAATAATAATGATGATGATGATGATGATGAAGAAATTTTATGGATGAAATTGATGATAAATGTTTAATATGAAATAAAAATGAATTGATTGATATAAATATAATTTTATAATTTTATTTCAGAGCAAGATTGGGGGAGAGGATGGTCAGTATGAGCTCAATGCTTGTGGAAACTGTTAGTATCAACTATGAGGACTTTAATGAGAGCTTTTTAACATGTGGAACTTGTTTATGTGTTTATGATGGTAGTGAACACACACCAAAGCTTTTGCCATGTTCACATACGGTATAAAAATCATGTAAAGGAAAAAAGTAGGGTTAGGAAATGGATTTTTCATGATTTTTTTTATAGTATAAAAAATGTTTATGATTAATTGAAACTTTTACGATATTATTATGAACATGTATGAGTAATGAAGCGTAAAATTTTTGCAAATATTTTTTTGAAAAACATAAAAGATAATTAGTGACCTCGTATCGCAGGTCACTATGGGACTTTGTTATTCGCGTGCAGTGTAGCTTGAAAAGTTTTCATTTAATCGTTTTGCAAATTAGGCGGATGCTTTTTCTATAAAATTGCACTCTATGTGAACCTGAAGTCATCATATTATCATTATTCTAAGTATTTTTTTGTTTGCAGAAAAGTGTATTGAAAAAAAAATGGCAAAAAATTATGCTTTTTTGTTTTGGACTGTGTGAAAAATTTAATTTTCATTTTTTTTCATCGGAAATAGGTTCATGTAGAAGGGAGACATGTAACAAAAGTAAATGCCAAACCCTATTTGATTTCAGTTAAAAATTGCGGCCTCTAGAATGCACGCAAATAACCAAGTCCAATAGTAATCCACAATACATGATAACTAATTATCTTCCGTGTTTTTCAAAAAAAAGCTCTTCAAAAATTTCACAAATTAAACTCAAATACACATATAAAATATTGTAAAAGTTTCAATTAATTCCATAAATTTTATATAGTATAAAAAAATTGGTGAACATCAGTGAGAAATCGCTTTTCTAATTCTATTTTTTTTTCTCCTTTAAAAAATACAATTTTCTAATTATTCAATTTCTTATATTATATATTACACAGGTGTGTCTTCATTGTTTAACGAGGATTGCCGCATCACAAACTCGTGAATCTGGAGCATTTCGATGTCCCATTTGTCGAGAACTCATTACAATTCCACGTGGTGGTGTTTCTGCATTGCCACCAAGCTTTCTTGTTAATCAATTGCTGGATCTTATGTCACGTCAACGACGTGAAGTCATTCCAAAATGTTCTATACATATAAATCAAGAGCTGCTATTTTGTGAAACGTGTGATACGGTTTTTTGCACTGTTTGTACAGGCGGAAATCATGCAGGAACATCACCTGGATGTACGGAACATACAATTATTCCTTTTAGCATTGCTATAAAACGAATGTCTGAAATTTTACTTTATAAAGCCAATGAATGTATTTCCAAGGTGATTATAAAATTGTAGTGGAAGTTGATAATTGTAATTTAATGTATAAATTGTGTTTATAATTATTTAGTAATTCATTTTTATATTTATATGAAATTTTCATTTTAGTTAACGCAAGCACAAGAGTCAGTTGGTACGGAATTGCGACGTTTGGAAACGGCTATGGAACGTTGTTTGAATGTGGTTGATACAGAATTTGCTGAGTTGATAGCAAAAGTTGAACGAAAGCGTGATGAACTTCAGGCAGCAGTAACGGCAGCTGCTAGAG
>JAQQBR010000006.1:1702829-1719769 GCA_030347285.1 Microctonus hyperodae
AAAAAAATTTTTGAATACCAAAAAATCGACTTGAAACTGAAAAAAAAAATTTTGTTGACGTCCCACAAATATTCTTCTCATATTATTTGCATAAAATATCGAATTCCCAAAAGAGTGAAGCCTCTAATCAACTTAAAAATTTTCTCCAAGCGGGATTATTTTTCATTTCTCATAAATCATCAAATTCCCAGGT
This sequence comes from Microctonus hyperodae, assembly GCA_030347285.1. Classification (NCBI taxonomy): domain Eukaryota; kingdom Metazoa; phylum Arthropoda; class Insecta; order Hymenoptera; family Braconidae; genus Microctonus; species Microctonus hyperodae. Next base: position 1,703,023 of record JAQQBR010000006.1, read on the forward strand.
AAGACAGACAAATAAAAATACCTCTTAAAAATAAAACACCTTAATAAATACATTTCGTTGTTAAAAATATTTATTCATTGATTATTTAATTTTTCTGGAGGTTGAAGTTCGAAATATAACCCAAAGAATCGGAAGTCTAACAGATCAATTAGATGCAGCTGTAGCATTAAGTGAACCACGTGAAAATGCTTTTATCACAGCTGAATTTAATCATAATACTGCAATAGAAGACTTGGAAAAATCACTCCTGATACTTGGTAGAGTACGTTCAAGTACAACATTACCAGGTATTAAATAAATTTATTTATTTATGTATTATTCATCAAGACTTCAATTAATTATAATTATTTATTTTACAGGACTTTGTCGTGCTACTCTTAAAGATGTGGCGATTGCCAAGTTGGAAACTATTGTGATAGTAGAGACTGTTGATTATCATGGACATCCCAAGAGTATTGGTGGTGATCCAATTGGTGTAGAGCTTAGTTTAGCAGATGCTCAATCTAATAATCAATTGATTGATACACAAGTTGAAGATTTAGATAATGGAACTTATGAAATTCGTTTTCGACCACCCAATGCAGCTCGTTATGCATTAAGATTGTCGGTTTTTGAGAGACCTATCAAAGATTATCCAATGTTCTTTAATGTTACGAAACATAATGAACCAATTAAAGTTTATGGACAAAGAGGACATGCTATTGATGAATTTCATCAACCAGTTGCTGTTACTGTGGATGATAATTGTACAATTTATATTGTTGACACGGGAAATTCACGAATTAAGGTACTTTTTTTTATATTAATTTAATTTTTAATTCTTATTTGTGATAAAATAATTTTCTTAACCTAAAAATATTCAAATTTGCAATAATATTCTTAACCTAAAACTATTTAACTTTATAATGATGTTCCTAACCTAAAAATATACAAATTTGTAATAATATTCTTAACCTAAAAATATTTAACTTTATAATAATGTTCATAACCTAAAAAAATTTGAAATTCCAGGTTCTTAATTGCAATTTAGAGTTCCAAAGACATATAATAAATGAAGGATTAGAAGGACAAAGTTGTACTGGTATTGCTGTGTCTGAAATAGGACTTGTGATTGTAAATTGGAGAACACGAACAATTACAGAAATGAACACACTTGGTGATACGATTCGTACATTTTCACATAATGCATTTCAAGTTAGTTATTCAATATTTATACAAATTGTATATCCATTTTATTTACAAAATAATCATTATATTTATATAAATTTTCTTTTCTCCTCAACCATGAAATTAGGAACCCATTGATGTTGCAGTAGATCGAAGTTATGGACACGTTCTTGTCGCTGACAATGGACAGAGTTGTGTATTTGTCTTTGATTCAGATGGAAAAATTCTTTTCCAAGTTGGTAAAAGGAATATGTTTAAATTAATTAGTTCAGTGACTGTTGGTCCAGCTGGTGAAATATTAGTAGCTGATTCACGTATTCAAGTATTCTCAGCTAAAGGCGATTTTTCTGAAGAAATATATGTCGAAGGAAAAGGTCTAAAAATATTTTGCTACACATAAACATATTTGAAATATTGTTAAAATAATTTTTATTACATTTAATTGTTGTTTTTTCTTTTAATAATTATCAGAAAAAGGACGATATGGTGGTATTGCTGTTGATCAAGATGGAAGAATAGTTGCATCACGTACCGACAGAGGTCGGAGCCTCGTTCAAGTAATTCAACTTGGTGGTGGTACATTACTTACAGAAATTGATTCTCACAGTTCAAAATTACGACGTCCAACAGGTATTGCTGTATTACCCAACAATCATCTTGTTGTCGTTGATTTAGGTAATGATTGTATTAAAAAATATCGATATTGGTGAATGCTCGCCGCCGCCATTTTTTTTTCATTGTCGTTCGATCTCGAATTTATTCGAAATTTACGAATATTTAGTCTACACCGTCCTATTTTTAATTATTATGACTCTACAATAATAGTACTGATGAATTTTTTCATATAGTGATGTATTAATTTGTTTAATTATTGATTTTCAAATTTTTTTAACAATCGCTGTCGATCGATATTATCGAAAGTCGATTCTGATACTGCCTCACTTCAACTCTCAAATATAAATAATGCAATCAAAATATTTATAATAATTAATTTAAAGAATGTTATGCTCTCAAACTCAAAAATAGAAAAAAAAACAAATTATGAAAATTAAGGAATTTAAAAAACCATAAAAATTAGAAAAAGATTTGAAGGTTATGTTTTATACGTATACACGTATATGTGTTCATTAGGGTGTTTTAATATTTAGGTTATATTTTTTTTTGTCTATTTTATCTATAAATTTGATAATTTATGAAAAAAAAAAAGATTTTTCTCGTGTTATATATATAAATAATCGAATTTTTGAAAGAGTGAAATTTCTAATTAACCTAAAAATTTTTTCCAAGCTGAAATATTTTTTATTTCTCATAAATTATCAAATTTTCAGGTAGGACAAACAAAAAAAAACACCCTAATACACACACACACATATATATACATAAATATATCGATTATCGATATCAAATGGAGAATAATTAATCAACTAATTATTCAATATTAGTCTTGTAAATTATGTACATGAAAAATGCCTAGTCGTTTATAAAAAAACATCTTCAACTGCGCAATTATTTGTATTTTACGCTTGGCATAGTATTACTTAAAAACATTTAAATTTGCTTTATTTATAGACATTTTTTTTTACATAATTTCGTTCATAGTACAGAAATATTTTTCTGCAAATTGATATCACGACTGTTAATATATTTTCACGTTTTTGTCTGTATCTAAAAGAATATTAACAAATGAATGTAAATTTATTTTTACAAATGATTATTCAGATATGCAAAAATAATTAGTGAAAATTAATATTTTAGGTTATGTCACATGAGAAAATAATTTTAATCTACATTTAAATGGCCTTTTTAATTTTTATATATTTAAATTATTACAATTGTGTATTGAATCACACAACACAGATATTAATTAGCCGATCTATCGTGCGCCATATTGAAATTTTAATAATTTCAAATTAAATTTTATTTATTGACTGACCATTATTCCTGTATACTTAGTGGTATTTTTTTTATCTAGTCATACAATTTATTCATACTTAAAGGACTGTTTTACTTCATATAAATAAAATACAGAATTACTGGCGCAATGTAAAATACAAATTGTATAAATAAAATAAAGCTTCGTTAAACATAATGAAAAAAAAAAAAAAATCATTGTATTTTTCGCATTATATAATAAAATAAATATAATAATTAGTATCTAAAAATTAATTAATTATCACAAAATAACGTATTACATAAATATTTCTATTTATTATGTATAAATTAAATAATTTTTTTAAATTATATTACAAAATTCAACATGTCCGTCAAGGTTACCTCACTGACCGCAAGATGGCGCCACTGCAACGAACAAATTATTAATAACCACAAAAAACATAAATAAATTCACTCCAAAAAATTACAACAATAAAAAAAAACTATTCTACAACAATTAAACAACACAAATATCCAATTATATCCCACTCATAACCTATAAATACACTCCCGAAGTATTGTATATATATATATATATATATTGAAAGAAAAATGGCGTCTGCGCGTCTGATACACTCCGTAACACGCGCGAATGTACTATATTCATATTAACCGCGCGTCTCGAACAATGGCGGACAGTGTGCGCAGGTTGCGCAAATAATAAAGAAATAAAAAAAAAAACAGTACATAGAAAGAGAGAGAGACAGAGTAGTAATATTCAAACATGCTGGGTACATAATACAAGTGTGTGGTAGTGAATGGAACGCGGCCTCAGCGTAGTACGACGCTCTTTGGAGGCTCGACGAGCACCAATGAACGTCCAGTATTCCATATCACGTGACGTGCGTGTTAAAACTAAGCAGAACAGGAATATTGTAAATGACAAGACGCGTCGAGGATCGTTTATCGTGATGCTTAATAAAATACACAATTATTATTGGATAAAACTGAGTGATATTTATTAATTATAATATGTTTTATTATAAAGTAATAAATAAATGTGCTCAAAATGCAAAAGATAACCTATAAATTACGTATAAATACATAAGTGTAAAAGCGTCATATATTTGTGTGTGGTAAAATTTGTACACTTTACCTCCATCATCACTCAATTCTCCTCTTTCTCCACCGCCGCTACGCCGCCTTTATTTCTTGTCCTGTTTGGACTGTAGACAATTTTAATTTTTATATATATTAATAATTGTGTTGGTCTATTTTTCATTTTTTTTTTTTGCTGTTTTATATTAGTGTTCGAAAATATTTTTAACGTAAGTTTTGTGTATAAATATTATTCATTATTATTTTAATTTATATAATTTATGTTCATTTTTTTTCTTTTTTATTAGGTGAATATTTTACATCTTTTATAGACATTGTGTGGTGCTTACTTTTGGAGAAGATTTCATTGCGCAAAGGGGATTTTTTTTTATTGGTGAATTTTCTACATGACAAAATGTCGGGGTCACAACGAATGCGAAAATCATCGCCATGCTCAACAACAAAGCAAGGCCCAATGCGAGCAACATTACCGGTTAGCTCATTATTACGACAAAGCCGACAAGGAAGTAATTTAAGAAAAAGTAATAGTAACAGTCCAACTGTTTCGCCAACCAATGCCAACGCATGGCGAGCACGAATTTCACCAGAGACATCAGCTTCATCGGGACAAAGGAGTCCTGGATCACTTTCGTATAAAGGTATATTAATGGGAGTTTATGAAAGTTGTAAATTTGTCAATCATTTTTTCGCTTTTTCAGATTTTTTATTTATATTGAATGTTTCATTTTAGAGGTTTTGGGTTTTATATTTTATTGGTGGTTTTATTAGAGAATGTTTATGTTTTGTAGTTGGATTAATTGTTTTTGAGTTATTTTTGTGTAGATTGATTGATATTTTTGGAATTCATTTGTTATTTGTCGAATTGTTTGTAGAAAGCGTTGACATAACCTCAAATTTGTAGGTTAATTTAAAAGTATTAAATAGATATTAAATTTTGTGTTTGTTATTTCAGCTAAATCTAAAACTCTCAGTGGACGATGTAGTGATGGTTTAAGTGGAAATCAAAATATCCGAAGAACTGCTTCACTTGATACAATTTATCTTAAAGGACAATGGCCCCGTGACTCTTATTATATTCATACAAGTCTTTTATTAGTGGATAAATCAACGCAAACTGAAGAATGGTCAAATGAAACGAGAAAATTTCATAATAGACATCAAACTGAACAAACAGTTTCTAATCCTGATGAAAAATTGGAGAAATATATCAGACACAGGTAAAACATAACCTAAAATTTTGGAATAATTTTCATAAATAAATTTAATAAACAAAAAATTAATAAAAAAAAAACTTTAGTTATTTATAATGAACATAAAAGATAGAAAAAAATGTATATTGATAAATTATTAATATATTTTTCGTTTATTTTTAATAGATTACAAAGGACAAATAAAGAGAGTACGAGTAGTAGAGAAAGAACAGCCGCATTTGGTCTTATAATGCCTGGTGGACCACCACCAGCTCTTCCTGGTGATCATACTGTATTACTGGGAAGTATTGCGTCACAAACTTCAATACGTAAGTGATAATAATGACAATATCGGAAATAAATAAGAGATAAATATTAAATTTTGTTTGATATTCTTTTGTAGAAAATCAATTCAGTTCGAGTACAAAAGCAAGTCCGATGAATATACCAGTGAAACCAATGAGGCCACCAATGCGTTCGTCAATTGAAGGTCTCAATCAAGAGATTGAAGGATTAGTATTGAAATCAGCATCAAATACAAATGATTTTGAACATTCAATAGATGATAAAGTAATTTATATTTTAGTGTTTATTTTTTTGGTTTTATCTTTGGAATTAATTGGAAATAGTTTAAATGTGTTTTTCGTTGTTTTAGTACGCGAGATATCGTGAACAGATAACACCTGAGGGTCACAGAGCACCTTTAGCAGATCTTTTACGAGCAACCAGAAGTGTTAACACACAAACACCAGCTACTGACCTTCCCTCCAGTTCGTATTCATCAGGTAATTGTGTTTTATTTTCATTTTTGATATTGTTTAGTAAATATCGGTGGGTTTTGACCGATTTTTTATTTATTATGTCACCGTGATCGTCATCAGTGTAATAATTTGTTGATTATTTACGGGTTTATTTATTTATTAATCGGGTAATATCCAAAATTTTGTGGTATTGATGATCGATTTTGTGTTTACGTTTTGTTTTTGATTTATTTTTAATTTATTTCCGTGACTAGTTATGTTGATTGGGGTGCTTGGTTTGAGGAGGTTAATTCTGTTTTCGTGCAGCTGATGGGATGTTAGTCTGAATATTTAAAATAGAAAATTGTTATTTAAGATAAGTTTTTGATTTTAATGTTGAGTATTATTAGTTGAAATGGTTTTGTCGATTTTTTTCGACAACTATCAACTTGACATTAAAAGTATATGGGAAGTTTTTTTGTAGGAAATTTAATTTCAAAAGATAAATTGTTCAGAGTAATATTCCGTCAGCGAAAAAAAAATAATAGTCGTCTCAAACAAATGACTTTAATGTTACTATTCATTGATCATTCGATTAATTGGAGTTTCGTGTGCGAATATTACGACATATGCAGGCCCTCCGTCTAGGAATAGTGAATCACCGCTGATACCAGGTCTCATGGATTCATCCCGTCCATCTAGCGATCTCCCACAAGGTTCGCTCCATCACATCATTCAAATCATTCATGCTTTGTTAATTTATTCAATTGTTTTTTTATTATAATTTATTACATACAAGCATGTGAATGAGAGTGCACTACTTATTTTTATTTCGATTATTCATCAATAATTAATTTAATATTTCAATTGTATTGAAATTTACTTTTACATTTTGAGGTTATGTCGTCGATACTATGTTTAAAATGTTTAAATATCTTAATATAAACAATAGAATACATTTATTTATATAAATACATATATGTTCGTCTTCAAGTGTAATATTTGCACGTAATTCGTGTTGTTTTATCATCGTTTAATTGTTTTTTTTTTTTTTTTAATTTAGATAATTAAAATTCATTTTATAAATTGTCGATTTTTCACAGGTGGAAGTCGAGGTTCAACGCCAGAGCAAGAAAGAGAAGGACGTTTGGGCACGTCGCCTCATATCAATAGGTTTTTGGCAAGAGAACCACCAGATGGTTGTGAAAAAGTCAATTTAAAATTCGTTGAAGAAGCCAGGTAATTTTTTTTTATTAAATAAATTAACATTAATATCTAAATTGAATAGAGAAATTTTAATTTCCATATGTTTAATTGGATTTTTCTCGAAAACTATTTGGCTCTACGGTTTTTTATCAAGAGAATTATTTTGTAGGAAATTTAATTTCCTACAAACAAAAAAAAGTCTCTTATGATTTTACTGTCAAGTTGATAGTTTTCAAGATAAATCATAAAATCTAATTCATATAATAAATTTCATACTTTTTTTTTTCAGACGGCCAATGATAGACTTGAGCAAATTAGACTATTGCCCAAAACCCAATGTGGCATTCCAATTGAAACCAAGCTTGGGCTCGGCATTTTTGCCTCTTCAACAACCAGCAAGTCCAACAATGGTCACGACAAACAGTGTGTCATCTTCTCACACGACAACAACCACACCACCCCCAAATCCATAGTCCCAATATCTACTTTACAGCGCATTCTGCGTCAACGTGAGTGGTTTAAACATTTATTTACTTTTCCGATAAACGAAAAAACATCAATGATGAACGGAAAAAACAAAAATTAATACAAATAATCAGCAAGCCTTGTAAAAAGACTGCAACGATCATGATGATGATGATGATGATGATGATGATATGGCTTAGAAGGGGACGGACTGATGTTGGTTCCTGCATCACGCATAATTCTCTCTCTCTCTCTTTCCTTCCACTTTCCGTAATTTGTTTTATTTTTTCCCCAACTTTCTATACAATTTATTCTCTTCTATGTTTTCTTCTTTCACTTTAACAATTTTTATAATTTTTTCTATTCAATCTTCCTCTCTATTTAACCCTTTATTATTTTTTTTTCCTTCCTCTCTCAATTGTTGTAAAGTTACCGCGCGCAATGCAAGGCCTGACTCATCCAGTGCAAAGAAAATTAAACAAAGAAACATTTTTTAAAATGGAGAATAAATATGTTTTGATAAGTTTGGGATTAACATATTTACATTATTTATGTAATATGTTTTTAGACTGTAAGCGGTGGGTTATTATTGTCGTGTTGAGATGATGAGGAAATTGTGTCAATGGAATGCAAATGAAAGCAAAAAGGAAACAATGTTCTATTGAATATTTGATATAATTAAAAATAGAACAAACGAAAAATAAATAAAATAAAATGAATGACAATGGATTTACGAGGAACAATAATTTGTGATATCTGAAAACAACGTTTAGGAATAAACATTGTGTTTTGCAGGAAAAAAAGACTAATGAAATAAAAAAAAAAAAAAATTTAATTAATTAAATATAAAAATAATCATGTATTCTAAATTTAGTGCTGAAATGTGCTGGACAACTTTAGTTTTGTATACAGATATGAAAGAAAACAAAGAAAAAAATATTCTGGATGATGATATGAGAAATTTAAGAAATTTTTAAAATTATTCTGCACTTTAATATGAAATTTGAATGTTGCTAAAACCCTGGTGAAAATTCATTGATGAAAAAAATATGATAATTATGCAGATGAAATGTAAATTTGAATGCGTGTTATATACCTAACGCATGTACATAGGTAAAAAAATAATCGCTGAATTGAATTTGAGCCTTTTTATCATGTTATATATTATTTTATCTCATTGACACGAATTAATTATTCGTTGGAAAATTTCGTTTTCGTCTTTCTTTTTTTTTATCGTTTTGTATTATTATTTTTATGTGAAAAAAAAAAACAAAAAAAAAGTATAGTTTATTGTGTAACAAGTGAAGAATGACGAAATTACACACAATATTTGTACGAAAATAAATTTTTGAGTGTTATTTTCAAGTAATAATGTGGTGATTTTTATACCAGCGAAAGAAAGAGAAAAAAGTGAGGTTATGTCGTTTGCTCAGGTTTAAAAAAAGAACGAAAATACGAATAAATATGTGAAATTAATGTTATTTAATTCATTAATTTCATATTTTAGCTCTGACATCGTCTTATTTTTTACTGGAAATGAAATATTGTGTCAATTTTAATGCTGGGTAAAATGACCGCCATCTTACTATCCGTAAATTACATGAGAAAGGTCGAGATTTTCGTGCACATATTGAAAGAAAAAAAAAAGAAATAATCATTAATTATTAAAGTACAAGGTCGCCTGTCGGTGTAATAATATCCCTATGGTGTGATTAATTATTTTAATAATACTACAAGAGCAAATGGAAGAAACAAAAAAATAACAATTTAATTTCAGTTTGGATTATTATTTAATCGCAATTTCTTTTTATATCTATCTCATTGAATGGGTCCAACGAAATAAATTGTTCCTCTATTTTATTTCCTTCTCTATCAATATTTAATTTTTATAAGACTATAATTACATTTTTTGTTATAACCATAGGGCTATAATTATATGATTAGTCGCTACCTGTATTATTTTAGGTTATAAATATGAAAACTGAATATGTACAACCAATTTAAAAATGCAAAAAAAAACATATGTATAACGGAATAAATCCAATTAACTGTTTAAATTGTAAACCAAGTAGCAAACAGTAATTCAAAAATAAATGCAAACAAAAAATAATAACAGACAATATTGAATAATAATCGAAAAAAAATATATCTGAGTAATAATGCAAATATTAGATCATCATTAAGTCACAATTGTGCAAATATTAATTACCAAAATTTCTCTAACACAACAAAAAAACATTTAATTTCATTTTCAGAATTTTATTTGCAAATAAGTACATATATAATCAGCATAATCTTCAACGATCGGTCGTATAAATTTATTTGAAAAAATGGCGGTTATTTTAGGTAATGGCTTCTACAAGATGGCCGACAATAGAGATTTTACTGTATTTATATAATACTTATTTGTATGTATATATCATATATATATATTATAAAAATAGAATTATTAATGTGAATTTAATTAAAAATATTGACAAATATTTTCAATTCAGTCATCTAGCGAATAACGTTTGAGATACAGCATAAAACAAAATGGCTACGGGAAAGAGAGAGAGGGAGAATAAGCGTGAAGAGTGTGAAAGAGAGAGAGAAAGATAATGAAATGTAATTAAGCAACTACCTCGTTGTCTGCCTTGCCTATGTCAACAATTTAAAATTAAGACATTCAATCGATAATTTTCTTTCTCAATAGTCAACAAAATCATGTATGAAACATCAATAATTTCATAAATGTTGCTATAAATAATTGGTAATAAATATGAATGTCGTTAATTAATTATTCAAGAAACGTTGTTCGCACGATGAATTTTATTTTCTTTATGTTGATTAACATTTATTGATGATGATGATGATGATAATGATGAAGAAAATTTGGTTACTTTTTTTTTCCGTCCTTTATAATAGTGTCCCAAAATTCACGCAAGATTTCAAGTGCGATTAGTGTGTTAAATCTTGCGTGAATTTTGGGACAACCTATAAAACCTAATTATTGATTTATTTTATTTCATTATAGAACATTTTTGCATAAATGCAATATAAATTTTAATCTTTGTATGCTTTTGTAACAGGCACAAGGTACAGATTAAGAAAAAGATTAAAAATTATTAAATGATATTCAAGAAATAATTAAATCAACCGTAAATAAAATCAAATGTTGCATTCTACTCGTATAATACAAAATTACCTTTGAGTAATTGAATAATTAATTGGTATTATTCAATTGTGACCATGTTTTATCGTCGATTTCAGTAAGAAACAAAATAATTAAAGACTGCTAAATATTTATCTGTTATTTAGACATAACCTAAAAATGGAAGGTGGAAAAATTGTGGGTTTTATTAAATTTTAGATTACAATATTATTCATTTGTAATATATTTACTTGAAAATGGAATTTTTTTTCTTAAATAAAATCACTCGTTCTTAAATCTTGACTTAATTGTTTGAGTGAAAAATAAAATTTGAAACAAAAATTATTAATATATATAGATTACTATTTGGTGCATTTTTAACATATCCAAAAGAAAAATTAATGAATAATTAATATAAATCTGAGCAGGTTTCAGAATGACAAATCGTGAAAATGTCAATTAAAAAATTAATTCAATCCTTGGAATAATCCAGTTTTAGATCAGTATTATATTTAAGAATTGCAAAATAAATTTTTGTTTCAATTAAAAATTAATAATTAAAAGAAAAAGAAGGATCTATTCAGTCTAAAGGATGAAATTAAATGAATTAATTTAGTCATTTACATCAATTAATATTATCTAATGATACAAAATATCATTAGGTATTTTCCAATTCCAAATTTTGAGGTTAGGTCAGATTAATAATGATCCTAGTTATCATTTAAAAATTAATTACTGATCTTTGGCTTCTGCAAAATTGAAAAAAGAAAACACGATAATAATTATTAAATATTTGGAAATAGAAATGGCGGATTTAAATAAATAATTAATTGGTTAAAGTTTATTGAAAAAAAAAAAAATCTCGCCTTTTTCTGCTTAATTTTAATTAAAATATTCAATTAGGGATCTCATTGTTAATTGGTTTTTTTTTTATTTTATATTTATTTGTTAATTTTAATTAATACGCGTGAGATCATTTAATAAATAAAAAAATATATATTATTATTAAAAATAAGATTAATAAATAATCGTATGTAGTTTTCATTGAATAATAATTAAATTGAAATATCGAGATAATGCAAAAAATAGTAACTAATTTTAATAAATTTTGTACTACATAAATTGTGTATAAATTCAAGCAAAAAAAAAAATCTGAAAAATTCCCACGCGAATTATTTTTTATAAACAATTTCATTTATTTTTTATTCTTTCATCACTATTTTACTTAATAATATAAATTATAATAGTTTTATCAGTAGAAATTTATCTTAATTTATTTCTTTTTATTGAAACGAAAAAAAAAAACTAACCTCACTTTATTAGCGCCAACTTAAATATTAATTAAAACATTTTCCACGTTGTGTATGTAATTAAAATGAAAAAATAAGTTAATTTTTCATGTATATATTTCAATTATTTACTTTCTTTCTAGCAATAATGATGAAAAAATACACATTAACAATTTAAAAAAACTGTAGAACGTCTTGACATAACCTACAAAAAAGCCGAAAATAAATTAGTAAAACCATAAAATTTATTATTTATCATCTTAATATTATATATTACATTAAAAAAACAACTTTTACTTTCATTTTTTATCATAAAATATAAATATAAGAACAAAAGTGTACCTTTTTATAATAATCTTAAGTCGCCTTACATGAATAAAATTAAAAAAAAATTCACCAACATATTCAAAAAACAATTCCCAAAAACGAAAAAAGTACTCCCCATTAATTAATAACACTCTAATAATTTTCTTCAATATTAAATACACATCTTTTTTATTCATAAGCACATTGTTTAATTAAATAATGCATTGTTTAACAATGACGAAAAAAAAAAAAATTAAATAATATTTCGCATATTATATACAAAAAGGCCAGCCTTTAATATTAATAATAATTATTTACTAATATACAATAATCAACTTAATACACCCATGAAACTGTCATAAAAATAATTACATAATTTTATACATCTAATGATTGCATAATATATTAAAACAATTAACTTTTTTACATAAAAAATGAATTTAAATAAAATTCATAAAATAATTTTTTTTTTTTTCATTTCTTTTCACATGGATAAAATAATTTTAATTTGTCTCAAAAAGCAAATGAATCATAATCCCTTTATATTTACATACACAATTCTAATTAATATATTATTTACAATTAATATTATAACCCCATATATTGCGGCGATGATGACGTCACACAATTATTTATTGCAGAATTAATTTTTCCCATTTCATTATTTGGATGATCACTGTGTGATGATGTGAATAAAAACAGCAGAATATAGAAAAAACAAAAAAGAAAATGATTATATAAAGATTATTAATAATGAAAAAATATGATAATTATTTAATTATTTATTTCTTACCCAAAAAATGGCATAAGTGAAATGAGCGTTTGTTTACAAGGCCGAAGACTAAATGCTGGTGAACATTGTGCTAATCTTCCAACAACACGTCTGAGCCATTGTTGTAATTTTAGTCTTCTATCTTCAACGAATTTTGCATCTTTATTGCCGATAGTTTTCTTCGGTGGAAACCCAAAAGTCGTAACAATTGCATCATGTTTTTTTAATTCTTTGTAGAGAGCATAAAATTGGGCATAGCGTCGGTAAATGTTCCACTCGAAGTCCATGATTCGAACATATATCTGAATAGAAATGTTAATGAAAAATAATTATTTGTGTGCAAAGATCATACACGGCCTTGGTGAAAAAAAAACTAATAAATCAAACTATTCTTATTTTGGATCTCCATATAATTTTTTTAAAATAAAAATTAAAAATACTATTTCAAATTTTAGTCTTCTTCAAAATTTTCCATTTCATCCAATTTAAGATATATAAAAACAAAATATAGAAAAAAATCGCTGAGGAACTCGAAGGAATTATTAAGATACAAATAATTACATAAAGGTTCCAAGAACGACACTAATCAGGTTCATTTTAGGTACAATAAGGAGCACAAAGGTCTAATGTAGAAATCAGATTTCGACTTGGGAAATCATACCTGATACACATGATGAATATCAGATGATTGCCCAGTCAAAAATGCCGATGGAATCCAAATATGTATAAGACAAGGTGGCTCAACATTAATTGTATCCTCTTCACTCAATGGACCTCTCAAACATTCCAATTCTGCTTGAAGTCTCTTAACAAGTTTATCACGATTACCTAACTGCATCGTTAATCGTGCATTAAATTCCATCAATTCAGCATGCATCTCAGCAACTTGAATCAACTTCTCCTGATACTGCTCCGCTTCATTATGATAATCATTTGTCTGTTGCTCTTCATCCGATAAATTCCCCGTATCAGAATCACGTTTTAACATTTGCACAGCTGTTACATATTTCCTTAACTGCTGTCGCAATAATTCATTTTCACGATTCAACGCCTGTAATTGTACTTCGTGTCGTTCAAGATAATTCTGATGCTGTCTTTGAAAACGAGCCAATTGCAATCGACTATTAACCGCATCTTCACGAGATTGTTCTAAAATTTCGCTCATAGCTAAAATTCGAATTTTTAATGATTCAATATCTAATTTATCAGCGTCCTCATGACAATCTAAACCACTCAGTGGTTCAGTTGCTTCAATAGCATCCTCAGTAATTTCCGTTGTCGTATCATCATCAATATAATTCGGTAAATTAACTAACATATCATCTAAAGTTTGATCTAATGGAGATACAGGAACTAAACCGCCCATGTTTCCAATGTCTGTTAATGGCGTTAATATTCTTTCTTCATTATTTGATTTCATTTGTTTTATATTGTCATTATCTTGTGATAATGTAGATTTATCAGATGATATTAATGACGATGACGATTGCGATGATTTAAACATTGATGGATGTGGATTTAATGAATCTTTATTTAATATTGATATTGGTGAATTCAAACAAGTTGCTGGTGCACTTATTGATGTTATTATACCCTTTTCAAATCCTCTATTATCATTTTCATCATTGTCAAATGATATTATATGAGTTGGTATTTTCTTTCGTATTTTATCACGATTTAATTCTGATGATTCAACAATTATTGATGATATTATTGGCTCAGATTGTGATACACGGGATTTTTTCATTTCATCGTTATCTGAATAATGATCCAATTCATTATTATCAACTCGTATTGCAAATACAATTGTGCCTAAACCTGCGGCGATATTTGGTAAAACGCAACTTTTTTCTTGATCAAGAATAAATGACCAATTTTCATAGAATAATGATAATGATCTTGAATTTATTATCGAATGTAAATGACGTTCAAGTGAACGTTCATTTAATGCAGCACGTAACCATGCTCTACCACGTCCATACTCTGTGTGGACATTTTTCAAAACGCTAAATCTCTCTTGCTCATGCCAAGTGAGTTGTTCTTTAATACATGGCCAAAATGCAGTGTCATTTCTTGATGTAGAACCAGAAACCAAGTCTGATACATGTCTATAATACAAATAAAAATAATTATTTCAATAATTTTATTAAACTTTTGTATTGTAATAATATATAAAGTGAGGTTAGGATCACTTATTGTTACTTACTTCAATGCTGAATTTATTTTATCAATACTTTTTGAACGTAAACCATGTTGGAGTATAGATTCAAGAGCATGACAGAGTTTCGATACACATTCATCAGAATCAGTGGCTAATTCCATCCGTCCACCAAATCTTATATGACACAATTTTGATGCAGCCAAAAGACATTCTTGTAATTTTTCACGATTGCTAGAATGATTAATCAACTCGTCATGACTATCAATTGAAGAGTTTAATGTTCCTGGTACTATTGCTGACATTATACGAAGCGCCTAATTAAAAATATAAAGACAAAGTGAAATTAATTGTAAAAAAAAATGAAGTTGATTAATAATCATGAAATAATTATGATATAAATTATCTCGCTCAATTAAAATACACATATGGCCATTGTAATATCTTTATATATGTATTCAGATCCTGCAAATATTTGTTATCATAAATATTCATAAACATTTAGATATTCATATCATAAATAACAAGTGTCCCAAAACTAAAGCAAGAATTAACACGACGATTACATTTGAAATCTTGCATGAATTTTGAGACAACCTCTAAATTAACAGATAAATATATTTATTTATTAATATTTAAATAAATATGCAATAAATATATGAAATTATTTTATCTTACCATGAATAGCGACGACGTTTATGGTATTTTTTTATCATTCACCTAGAATTATTGTGATTTTTTGCATGACAAAAAAAAATATGTTTCATTACATTTTTGTAATTAAATTATTGAATTGTAATAAATTAACGGTTATATTTAATTAACAAACATTTTATCATGGTTGTACATTGATATTGTATATACATATGCATATATATACAATTCACTCTAGCATTATAGTTGTAATAATAAATATTTTAAAGATTGTGACACCAATAAAATTTTCAGGCAATGGCGACGTACATTTTTACGATTTTTTTTTTCCTCGACAACGCTTATCAGAGTCCAATATATACTCCAGACACAAATATCATGTATATATATATGTGTATGTATTTGTGTGGGTGTGTATATGTACGTGAAATTATTCCTTTTTGATTGCCATTGTTAATGGAATGCTTGTTGGCGAAATTTCGGTCGCCATTTTGTGGTTATGAATTTACATACTATAAATCCAGTATTATCACTGCTACCTGTAAATCAGATTTATTTTATTAAATATACATATGTACTGTAAAAATCATGCAGATGCTTATGTATACGTAATAATTATTCTTTTTTTTATTTTATTACATTTTTTTTCTACTGTATATAGACATAGTTTATTACA
>JAQQBR010000006.1:1747036-1763923 GCA_030347285.1 Microctonus hyperodae
ACTTTTGCTGTAAAGTTGATAGTTTTCGAGAAAAATCGAAAAAATAAAATATAAAATCTCAAAGTCCAGCTTTTATAAAAAATAACTAAATAAAACAAAAAAATAATCGCCTCAAATGAAGCACTCTAATATATTACACATATATTAAATTATCATACACACATTACAGACAATTTGTCTTTGTCCATAAAGAACCTTGTTACAAATTTTTTCCTCTTTTCTCCGTCCAACAGACAAAAATGCGCGCGGCTTCCCTTTGAAAAATTGATGACCAAGTGTCTTTGAATCTACCGTCTAAATGCTGTCCCAATTAGGCGCCCACGAACAAAAAGATAACAATTTCTCATTACATACTACACATAATATATACATACTTCTCCAAAATATATTCAATACATACATATTCCTTACACATAACCTCTAATAAAATTATTATTTTATTCAATTTTCTATTCAACTCTACATAAATGCACATAACCTAAAATTCTAAAATTGTCCAGACACCCTTGTCGCGACGGCGCGAAATTGTCAAGGATCTTAACATTGAAAGTCTCATTTTAGGGCAAGAAACGAAGCAAGAGAAGCGTGTTTAAGCAATGATTCGTCTGGCCGGCGCCTAAAACTACTTATCTTTGTCTTTTTTGGGTTGCCGCCACAGACAGAGGCAGCCCTACAACACCACCATAACAGTAGGATAAAATATAACCACTAAGACCTTTTCTCTTATTATCTTTTTTTTTTTTGTCACACTTTATACGTATATATATACTTATATATATATTCTCCGCATTGCAACCATTTCTCGGATTCCTCTTATTAATTTTTTTGTCCATTTCTGTGCACCAACTAATTATATAATGGAATTTATCTATAACATATACACCTGCACAAGCGATGATTGAATGAGTAATGCAAATGTTCGACCACTTCTCTATGACATAGAAAGTCGCAATAGATTCTTATGGGTTTTCCGAAAAACCATAAGAGACAAAAGTTGTTTAGAATCGAAAAATACACATTTTTTGTCTTATGAGTTTTTTTGGAAAATAATTATTTTCCGAGATAATCGCGAAGGCGAGTGTACGTATATAATTGCAATTTAATTATTGTACAATTAATAATGATAATATTTATAAATAATTATATGATGATTGATGTGGGAATATCAATTATTTTTCCGTTTCTTCTTTCATATATTATCCCAATGAGTTTCTAAAATTTATCGGAATAATTATTATTTAATGGAATATTTATTATAATGTGAATAATATGCAATTTTTTTTTATACTTAAATTTCAGGAATTATTTTTCCCCTCACATATTGCAATTTAAATGGACGTTGATCGGTCGTGTTGATAGTAAAAAGTCTCATGTAATAAACTGGCTACTCTGAAAAAGACAATATTAAAGAGCTAATTGCGTATAAAAAAATATAAAAATTACTGATGTGAAACAATACTTTATATTTCAGTTGAAACGATAAAATTATTTTATTTTTTTCTGATTAATATACCTAAATGTCTTTTATTTATTTGTTGTTTGTTTCTAAATAGACGAATGTTTCCTGCAGTTCAAATAAACATCAATGGCCTTGATCACCATGCACGATACTGTGTTGTCATGGAAATAATTCCAGCATCAAAACGTCGGCATAAATATATTGGCAATGTTGAATCATTGCAACAAAGTAAAAATTGTGGAAGTAATCGCCATGTTGGATGGACAACAGCTGGTGTGGCTGAACCACAACCTCCACTTGATCGTCGAATTTATCTTCATCCAGATAGTCCAGCGACTGGTGCACATTGGATGCAACAACCTGTTAATTTTACGAAATTGAAACTTACTAATAATGGCATTGATCATCATAATAATGTAGATATTGTTGATTAATATTTAATTTGGTTATCTATTGGGAAATGAAATGTACACTTTAACAGGGAAATAGATAGTAAATTGTGAGGTTAATTAATTTTTTTTTTAAATATTAATAATAATGAAGCAATTTATATTTTTAATGTGATATAATTTGTGACTTTACGAATGCAACTCCGCGCTCAAAAAATATGATTGAAGGGCCTGCTAATTATTAATTTCGGTATGATTTTAGAGTATATTCTTTGACTACAGTTTGCAGATGCTTCTAGATCAGCTGATTTTGTATCTTTCCTCCATTTTCCAACATCTATTGCTGATTTTTGCTCTTGACGCAGACTCTAAAAGAGTAACAATTTTAAATTTTATGAAAAACAATTATAACCTCCAAAATACATCTTCAATCTACAGAATTTTATATTTCACTTCCCAATAGTACATCATTAAAAAAAAATATCCAACTACTAATATTATAAATTAATATAAATAATTTTAATTATTCTTTTTTCTTTTACCATTTTCCAGGTGGTCCTAACCTCAATGCACAAATATATACCACGAATTTGGATTATTCGTGCTCCAGATACTTTTAATTCATTGAATGATTTATTCAATCAACCCTCTGCTTCATTTACGTTCGTTGAAACTGAATTCATTGCAGTTACTGCTTATCAAAATGACAATATAACAAAATTGAAAATTAATAATAATCCATTTGCTAAAGGATTTCGAGAGACTGGTCAATCACGCTGCAAACGAAAATTCGATAATTCACATTGTGGTGATGATGATGATGAATTTGGTAATGTTTCATCTTCGTCAGATTCAGAATCACATGAAAAATATGCCAAAAAGTTTATCACTAACACAATTAATTTAGATGATAATGTCGTTGGTGATTTTAGTAAAATTCAAAAAATTCATATTAATAATATTAATAACAATAATAATAAAAATAATAATCAACCTAGACTTCATCGTCCATGGGCAGATTCATCTTCGTCACTTACCAAAGATAATTTACGGAAAGTTAATCCAACAACGATTAACATAACCTCAAAATCCGTTACTAATTCACCTGTAAATTTAACAAATTTTCCATTTTTCTCAAATTTTTCTATGGAAAATGAAATATACAATGCAACAATTGCATATTGTAATTTAAAATATCAACATTATCAACCATTAAACAATCAAATTGCAAATATATATATTTCTTGAAACAAAAAATAATAAAAAGTTAACCTCAAAAATACGAGCGTTTATCTTTGTAATTAAATCAACGTGTAAAAAAGACTTATAAACATAAAGATTATTTTTTATCATAAACTCTCTCTTTCTTAACACTTATTTTACCGCTATTTTGTAAATAAAAATATAAATAATACATAAATATATGCATATGGAACATGAACAATATTTAAATGCGTGTTTAACCTCAATTTTCACAGCCCATATACAAATATGTTACACTGTAAATATTCTTTACTGGATTTTGACTCAAGCCAAGTATTAAATGATAAACAGACATCGTGATAAACAACTTGAGGAAGTCAAGGACTTTTCCGTTGGGAAATATGTATATAAATATATATCTTTGGCCTAAAACATAAAGGAAATGTGTTCATAATTTTGTTTATCATCACTGAAATTTAACTTGATAACTATCGTACTTTGTTACTATTTAAATAATAAATAACAGTTATTATAAATAACTTACTAATACAGTAATTGGTAGATACATAATACTGTATGTATTATTCATCATCAAGCAAAGATAAAAAAAAAAATTGTATGAAAATTATGGCGCATATAAATATGTATGTGAAAGGTTTCTAACGGGATTTTGGACCGTTTTTGTATTACATTACTTATACATTTTATTCCGGTCTCGACAAATGGATAATCGACTGAATATCAATTAGTTTGAGGTTATTTCAACACAATGCACATCATCAAAGTTGAAAATTTAATATGATTAGGGTGCTTTGTTTGAGGGGAATAATTTTTTTTTGCATGACTAACGGAATGTTTGTTTAAATGTTCATATTTTTACTCGAATTTTATGATTTTTTTTCTCGAAAACTATCAACTTTACAGCAAAAATATAAGAAACCTTTTTTGTAGGAAATTTAATTTACTACAAAAAAGGTTTTCTCGAAAAAAAACTGTAGAGTTGATAGTTTTCAAGAAAAATCAAAAAAACAAATAACTCACTCAATATTAAAATTAATATCTCATCTCTGATGTTCCTCCTTTCTTTTTTTTTTTTAATATTTAGAATAACATTCCGTCAACTCCACAAAGAAAAAATAATCACCACAAACGAAGCGCCTTAATACTAATATTACAATCATAATATCAGCACAGACACTATGAAAAAAAAATTTATTTTTCTTTTCAACATTCACATGCAACATCTTTCATCACCTTTTCCATTAACTGAATATTTAGGACAATACGGTGGATTATTATGAACAAGACAAAAAGATCCTTTCGCGTCATTTGGTACATGTTGACCAACTAAAAGCATTTCGCCAGCTCTTGTACTTATTCTCGGTCCTGATGGACAACGACGTGAACACGGTTCAGCAATTAATTCTTCATCGCCATCAATACTCTGCGCCATATAACAAACAACCCAAACATGACTACACAATTGTTCGTTTGTTTTATTCATACAAAATGGCTGAAGTTTTCCACCATTAACGCAAACATCAACATGACCAACACGTCCAATTTCACCATAATATCCAGCATTTGTGTGAATAACTTGAACAAAATCAGCGTCGCCACTGTCCAATCTATTTCCAAGTCCAGGACGAACGAGTGGCCTTGCTGGATCTAATCCAATAATTCTGTGCATTCTAAATAGTAAATAATTCGATATTATTCCACATAAATGTGCTCCAAGTGAATGTCCCACGCATGTTGTCTTTGAAATTGACATTCCTTGTAATCGAAGATTTGTCAATGATTGAGCGAGACAACGTGCCACTGGTCGAAGATTAGCAACTGCTGCTGGATAACATGGCGCACCTGAAAGTTTTCCCCAATCGACGAAAAATATATTGTAACTTCCATTTTTTAAATAAGCATCACGTAAAACTGCCATTGGTAATGTATCATCGCCACCTGTTTGGGATTGAAATTAAGTATATTGTGAAGTTGAATTATTTTATTGTGTATAGTAGGATGATTTGTTTTTTTGTGTGCAAGTGATGAGCTGTTAATTTTAATATTAAAATTAAAATTAAGTACTTTTTTTTAGATGAATTTAAAATTTTTCTTTTTAGTTTTTTCAATTTTTCTCGAAAATTATCGACTTGTGAGTAAAAGTATAAGGGATATTTTTTGTAGGAAATTTAATTTTTTATAAAATAGTATTTATTGGAAAAAACTGTAGAGCTAATAGTTTTCGAGAAAAATTCCATTAAAATGTTTGGGAATTTGAAGTTAAATTTAAATTGGAACAAGGAAATTTCTTTTATGTTTAATTAAATTTTTCTCAAAAACTATCGATTTTACAGATTTTTTTTGGAATACCTTTTTTGTAGGAAATTGAATTTTCTACAAAAAAGTTCATATATATTTTTGTTGTAAACTTGATAGTTTTCGAAAAAAAAAATGAAAAAACTAAATGACAAAATTTCCAATTCATTTAGAAAACACTTAATATTAAAAAAAAAACCTCAAACAAACCACCCTAATATACAAATTACACCCTTAAATCCTCAACAAAACCTCACCAGCATATCCATGTACAAGCATAACATTCTCCTTCATTGGATCATAATAAAGTTGCAACCAATCTGATTGTCCATCTTCCAATTTTCTCTTCGGTTTCCCAGGTGTATACAAATACACATGAACATCAGGATCAGGACAAATATCACGATCATTACCTCGACGCCATGTGCATTCTTCTTTATCATAATCAGTCGATGCACCACTTTCAATTGCATCATGAATTGGTCCCTTAGCTAATCTCACAAGTTCCTCAGTAATTCCTGCATCAAGTTTCATTGGCAGTACCAGTAATAAATACCAAATCACAAGTTTATAATCAATCATTTTCATTCACTTATTTATATATCTTTATATACATAAAAAAAATACAGTCAACGCTGTAGAGTCTGAAGAAATCGTTCACGATCTTGTCCTCACTCGAATCAGTGACTACTAAATACTTTATTGTAAGTACTGTCAACTCACTCGATGCCTTTTTTTTTTTATTCCCCACCGCCAAGTAAAACGTTGGCCCGGCATACTTTATACAGTTTTATTCTTGCTTAAGAGACATTAACCCACACTGTGTATGATGATGATGATGATGATGATGAATACCGTTTGTTCCTGGCTCATTGGACTCACCTTCCTTCCGTCCTCCCCTCTCTCAATGCTCCTAATGTATAACCTCAAAATTGAAAAAAAAAGTTGTTTTATTTATCTTCGACATGAATTCAATTGTTTATTAATATTTATACCAACCTGTTGACATATTTTTTATAATGTTTAACAGTATGTTAATTATGTTTATGAATGTAAATGAATAAATAAAAAAAATATGCAAAATTAATAAATTTTTAAAACTTTCACGATTTTTCATTTCTTGCTGGACCACTTTTGATACTTTGCCATTGACAAATATTGAACTCTGGGTGAAAGTTTGACTATTTTATTATTTATTTCAATAAAATATCATTTGAGTTTTTTTTTTGTTCATTGTTGTTAATTTATTTTATTTATTTATTCGTTTTTAGACCTTTGAAGTTTGAATGAGACCTTGAAATAAACGAGTTTCATTTTTTCTGCAATAAAAATAGGACAGTGATTGTATTTTGTAATAGATAAATAAATAATTAAATAAAAAGAGAAAATAATTATAGTGTAGAACATTGTAAATATGTGGGGGGACAATGTGAAATGTAATTGATCTTTGTGAACAACAAAAGTGAAATGAAAATGCTTTTCACATTTCTCTCTTCTATATTTATATAATAATATATGTGGATAGTAATATATATGTATGGTAGTTATGTAATAACGGTATTATGAAATAAAAATACTTCATCATATACTTGAAATATTAACATTCTCAGTATTATTGTGCATTATGTTGTAATAATGACAACATAACCTAAGAAAATTATTGACTTGTAGATTATAAGAAGAAACATTTTATATATGTGTATATATATCTATAATTATGTTTTATTTAACATTCATTATTTATATTTTTCAATTAATTTACATGTAGTTGCCTCAGTAATTGTTTAAACAATATATTATTTTGTGAAATATGAATGGGTCGATTATATATGTATATATTTCAGTGTATAACCTCAAAATATTGGTAATGAGAATTTTTTGGTAAAATGACGGTTATTGGCGGAACTTGAAGATTATTTTGTACTTGGGAAATGATTGTTGTGTTGGAAAGTGATGGATAATTGAGATTTTTTAGTGTACATGTGTGTAAAAGTTAAATTGATGAATTTTAATGATGGGGCAATGAGAAGAATTTATGATTAAAGTCTGTTTATTAGAGTGGTTCGTTTGAGGTAATTTTTTTTCTCTTTTTTTCCGTGTAACTGACGAAATGTTACTGTTAATATTTCAAAGAAAATTTCTGAAAACAAACCACCCCACTATGCACATCAAATATAACTGTAATATATCAATACATATGCATATATAACAATCGACGATATAGACATAAAAAAAAAACTACATGAATATCGATAATTGTTTATAATTTCGTGCGTAAATATGTATATACTCTCTATTCACATTACACAGAGTTATTACCTATTTACACAATAAATAATTAATAATTATACATCATCAAACCACGAAATAATTTTATAATAAAATTATTTCAAATTAATATAATTATTTATTATTTTTACTTGATAAATAAATTGCCAATTTCATTCCTCACTGCGTCAGCAATATCAGCTTTATCATTGTCAGCTACTTTTGAATTGCTTCCAATAACATTCGCAGCATTAACTCGTGCACATTCTTTTTTATGAAGTGACCAATGAAGTCGTTGACATTCACGATCGCAATACTGTACTGCCTTACATTTACTACATTTTTTCGTGGCTTTATCTTCACCGCACGTTACACAAATTTGTAAATTATCAGAAAATCCACGTTGGCCATTTATCGCTGCAGCAACAACAGAAACAGCTAATGGTGGATCTGTTCCAGCGAGTGTTGCAACCATTTGACGAAAAATAGTACTTTCTCTGAATGGAAATTCACGAACAACTTCACGGAGATATGCTTCCTGATATTCTGGAATACCGTCGCTTTTACTGCATTTCAATAGAGCACGAATGAATAATTCAACTGGATCTGTCTTTGATTTTTCTTCTTTATTAATATTTACTTGTTTTTCAATCTCTATTTTTTCAGCTCTTCTTGCTTCCTGACGCTTTTGGCATTTTAACACCTCGGACACAATGCAACTTAGATAATGATACTTAAATGCCATAATTTCATTTGTATCTGCACCACGTGTCATTTCTCGTTGACGCATCAACTCCAAAACTTTTTGAATCTACAATTAAATATTTGATTATTATAATTAGGCTATACTATTACTGAATCAGTTGTGGAAATAGTTATTTGTGTGCCAAGGACTTGAAGTTGATGTTGAATGTAAAATTTGTCAATGAGGCTTTGCAAATTTTGGATGAGACTAAAAAAGATCATACGTCCTTGGTGCACACATAATTTTTTAGGCGAGTGTCTCAAAACATAACGTTTTACGGAAGAAATTATTAAAATATATTATTAACTACTAATTGTGAAACTAATCTCAAAAATTTTATTTACCCATAAAACAAGAGAAGGTTGCGTTGCAACACAGTTTATCAGCAAACTTTGTTTCTGTCTGTATTGCATTTGAAATAAAGCGAAAATATAAACGATCAAGTATAAAATTAAAAAAGCAAAATGAGTGATAGTGATAGTGATAATTCTACTAATGAAAATGAAATAGCCATTAATAATGTCCTGTCTAAAAGTGGTATTACATTTGCAGAATATAAGAAATGTACAATTAACATAACCTACAAATATCAAATAGTATGTTTTATCATGTTTACTGTTAACAAATATATTTTGATTATTATATTCAATAATATTAGTATTCTGTTGTATAAAAGAATTGAATTTGTAAAATTACAATCACCTACCGAGTGAGACACTAACCTCAAAAATTGATATTTAAATAAATTAAATAATTGCGTACAAAAAAGTGCCACTTTGCGGACAATATTACATCCGTAAAACGTTATAATTTAACACACTCGACTAAAAATAAAATTAATATTAATTAATTCCTACTTTTGGTAAATTATCCAACAATCCTGTACATCTTTGTAAAGTCATAGCAACTCTAACAGGATGAACATTAACTTGCATGATAAACTTATGAAGAGAATCAGCCAAATGTGGTGGTAAAAGTGGCTCAGTTTGAAGTCCTTGTGGTTTAATATAATAATCAATATCAGCTTTTGGTATATAATTATTAATTGTTGCGACGCAATTATGATTGCCAACAAATGCTGCCATTTGAGCTGGTGTTCTTCCTACACTGTTTGTGGCAGTAAGTTTAGCACCGTATGACATGAGAAGATGACAAAGTTCAGCATTTCCACTCAATGCTGCAAAATGTAGAGCAGTATATGCATGCTCATGTTGACATAGATTCACATCTGCTCCCTGTTGTGATATTTTATTCATGAATAATATTGTGAATTAGTTTAGTTAACAATTAGAAAACAGTAATATGAATTAAATAATGTTTAGTTTTTTTTTCGTTTTTACAGAACTAACCTGATCAAGTAGCATTTGAACAATTTCCTTGTTGCCTTTGTAACAAGCATGTTGAAGCGGACTCATTCCATTTTCATCAACGAAATCAATCTTGATTTTATTTGCTGCAAGTAGTGATTTGAGTTCTGCAACTTCATTTTTAGTTATTCGGGTAAATATTTCTTTTTCTAATTGTTTAACACTCTCCGTTGCGGGTGTCATTTTTGTATGTATGAATAGTTTGTAGGTTATGTGTGTTTTTAAAAAAATTATTGATGTAGTAGTATGTGTGGGTGCGCATGTATATATTTTTTGTTGAGAAAATAGACTATAGTATAGAGGATAATAGAGAAATCTTCTTTTATCATGAAGAATAATGTTGGTGAGTGAAGTGTCCACTAGCAGGTCGGAGGGCGCTGCTATTCGAAAACAATATGGCCGTTGTACACTTTAACAGGGAAATAGACAGTAAATTGTGAGGTTAATTAGTTTTTTTTTTAATATTAATAATTATCAAGCAATTTATAATTTTAATATGATATAATTTGTGTCACGAGTCACAGCTGACTCGCTTACAATTTTTTTATAATATAATTTCGAAGATAACTCCATTATCATTATCAATTTTCTACATCTGGCGCATGCGCACATTAAAAATCCTATATGCGCATGCGCCAAAACTAACCACTGCTATCGAATATATCTCTCTCTCGAAAAAGTTAGGTTAGGTATTATAAAATTATTACACATTTAGCAAACTATAATTCTAATTGACTACACTAGTCGATATTGTTGTTATATTATTCAACAGCTATTAAATAATACTGTATTAATTAATATACAGTAGACATTCTTAAAAAATAATAAAATACAATAAAATTATTTTAAACACATTGAATATAATTTATACACCTTCTTTCTTATATATACCATAAATAAGTTGCGAATTTGATCTCAAAAGCGCATATAAAACAAAAATTAAATTTTAAAAAATTAAATTCAAAATAACGTACATTACAATTTTCATAAATAAATTTGAGAATGCACAAAAAATTATTTCCGCCATTGTCAATATAATATATTTAATGCCAAAATTATTTCAATTGTTATAATTACTCTCAAAATAATAAATTAACTAATTTATCAACTAGTACATATATATATCTACACCATACAACTATAATAATTATATATGTAAATTGTAAATATACGTTATGTAAGCATAATAATAATTTTATTGGAGAGAAAAATTATGACTATTCACAATTAATTTTATTAACTAATTTATATTATTATTATTATTATACATAATTAATTAAATCCTCATTCAATATGGCTCTTGAATGAGCATTTTTTTTTTTTTACATATATATTGTCGTGTAATATTAATTGTTAACAAAGCCTGAACTGTTACTATAATGGCTGCCAAGTCGCAGTTCAGATGCAGTGTATAAAATATATAATATTATTTGTTTATTATATAAACTACAATATAACAGATTTATAATTTTATCATTGATAATAGAACATTTTGGCGTATATAGTCCACACAGCATATAATGCACCTCTTGGCATTGAATATACGCAGCACAAGTGGGCATTATTATTGTTTCTAAATTTATTATTGTAATTATTTAACTTAGAATTATATGAGAAACCTAATATAATGTTCGTGTAATTCATATTTTATTTATTTTTACTAGTTTTCAATAACACATTTGTGTATTGTGCTTTTGATAATATACAACATAACCTCCAAATGGAAGTCGCGAAAATTTGTCGACAAAATGGCGGCGGTGAAGAGGAGTTTATTGTTTTTGGAAAAAAGAGGATTATAATGAATGAAAAGAAGCTTTGGGAAGAAATATTTGGAATAATTATTGTTTCTAAAAGGTTATATTGATATTTTAGAGGTTATGTTGTGTATATTTTGACTCTACTTTGAAAAATCTTTTTTTTTTTGATTTGAGGTTATAATTAGTATTTAATGAATAAATTATTATCGTTTTTGTCTTTTGATAGAAAGAAAAATTAATATTTATGATAAATAGTTAAATAAAGTGGCTTTTTTGATAAAAATAATGAGTTTGTGAATATGAAAATTAAAATAAAAATTCATTTTTTCAATTTTCTTTTCTCGAAAACTATCAACTTGACAACAAAAGTATATGAAATCTTTTTTGTAGGAAATTGAATTCTCTACAAAATAGTTCTCTTAACAAAAAACCGTAGAGCTAATAGTTTCCGAGAAAAATCCTCTTTGGTCTGTGTTCAATTGAATTAACTAATTAATTCAACTAATTCAATTAGCAAAGATAAATATGATATCTTGTGCCATGTAAAACAACAATGGTATTATCCTAAACTGGTTCAGGTGGTGGATCGTCATATTGTGAATTATTAAATAAAACTTGAGTTTGTTCTTCTGTCATTTCCAATGAATTTTTTGTCTTATCAAATTCACCTTCCTCAATTAAACTCGTTCTGATTGCACCATTAGCAACAGAGCTCATCATTAATCGTGTATTGTTGCAATATTGTTGACTATCTCTCCATGGTGTAGTTAAAAATTTGATTCTCTTTACAAAATAAAATTTAATTATTGAAATAATAAAAAGAAAAATTTTAAATTTCATTTTTATAATTTATAATTATTTAATATTACCTGCGAAAACAGTCCGGGAGTAACGATTAATTTATATATTGCAACACCAGGAATCATGGCGATTGATGATAATGTTATGAGCCATCCAATAATATTTGCCCATTCAGGATAAATATAATCCTCGTAAGACAAAGGCTCGTATCCCATTAAACCATAAACAATGATAAACTGTGAAGAATAATTAGAAATATTGTTGAATTATTTTTATATAGGATTATTTATTATTTATTATGTTTTTTTATGTAGTATTATAGTTGAGAATCTGATGATTTCTGAGGAATGGAAAATAATTTTAAGTTAATTAGCAGCAAGAAAAATTTTTGGAAACATTTTAGATCACACTTCTGTATGTTCAATTGGATTTTTCTCGAAAACTATTAGCTCTACGGTTTTTTTTTTCAAGAGAACTATTTTATAGAAATTTCGATTCCCTACAAAAAAGGTTTCTTGCACTTTTCCGGTCAAGATGATGATAGTTTTCAAGAAAAATTAAAAAAACAAACCACGAAATCAAATAATACTCAATATCAAAATCAAAACCTCATCCTCATATAATTTTTTAAATATTCAAACTAAAATCCCATCATTTACATTACTTAAATCCTAACTTCAATCACTTACAAGTATAAATATCGGCGCAATAAATTTCCAACAAACACGCCAATACAATCCCGGTGAGAATCCAATCATATCTTTAATATCAGCGCAAAATCTATCAGTTCCATATATCCAGCTAACAGCAATTGACTCAGCGAGCACAGCAAATAGCATTGAATAACCAGCAGCATAACGATCAAGAAGATGAAAGAAGTAAAAACCTCCCTATAAAATAATTCCCAACAATATTATAATCACAATAATAAATAATAAATAATAATAAATTCACCTGCGAACATGAAGCAAGACCAACGAGGAAATACAAAGTGAACAAACAAGCTACAAATATTTCACGATTTCGTCCAATCAATGGAAATTCATCGCTCAATGCTGTTATTATTGCTTCAGAACCTCCAAACTAAAATAAATAAATAGTAAAAATTATTCTAATTAAATATTTATAAATTAAAATGATAATTTCATTTATTTATATCAACTAACCGAACTGTCTAATCCAAGAGTTAATAACATCATAAAAAATATAAGAGCCCAAAAAATTGATCCTGGCATTGTTGCAATCGCCGCTGGATAAACAATAAAAACAAGTCCTGGACCTTCAGTGGCGACATCTTTGATGGATCTACCACTGGCGTGTGCCATGTATCCTAATACTGAGAAAATTACAAAACCAGCGATGAATGATGTGGCACTGTTGATAACACTTGTTAATAAAGCGTCCCTGAATGAAGAAAGAAAAATTTTGTTGGTTAATGTTTTAAATTTGTTTTATATTGTTTTTTTTATTAGGTATTTATTGTTTATTTACTTGTAAACATTGTTGTGGTACTCGTTGTAACTTGCATATGCTAAAAGAACTCCGAATCCTGGACCAAGAGAAAAAAATACTTGAGTTGCAGCGTCCACCCATACCTGAAAACAATTTTTTTGAGGTTAGGAATTTTAGTTATGGATATTTTGTTGAAAGTGTTGACTCTTGGGTTGGAAATTTATGTGTTTTATATGAATTGAGGTTGAAACACATATGTGAACGGACATTTTAGTGAAAAATTCATGTCACGTTCGTATATAAGACGATTTATATATGTGTATGGTGTTAATATCTGACGGGATTTGTGACGGCGTTACACAGATTTTCCATTTTCGCAATATTTCTTTTGTAGGAATTTATTTTTTGTTATGAACGTGACATTTATAACGTTCATTAATTTTTTTTTTCCATCAACTTGATGGTATATTTTTTATATGTATGTAGAATATATATGTATAAAGATATTGTATTGTTAATTTTAGAAACGAAATTTTTAAAAATTAAATATGCGTGAAAATGTGAATTTTAAATCATTAGTATTATAATTTACTGGTAGTTATTGATTGAAATTTGTATTTATTTCTTAAATATGAACAGTAGTTTCTAAAATTAACAATGTAATGGATTTGTTTAAGTAATTTTTTTTTTTAATTTTCCGGTTACTATTTAGAAATTATGGTCCGCCATGAAACAAAATTTATACAATTATTAATAAATATATTTTAATATTATCGATAGATATGTTCAAAAGATTTTTCTATAATTTTTTTACCTCAGCTTTTGTAATTGCAGAGAAATTTGGACTTAAATAATATTTAATGCCTTGAGCACTTCCAGGTAAAGTAACACCACGCACCAGAAGTATCAAAAGAACAGCATAAGGAAAAAGTGCAGTGAACCAAACGACCTGAATAATAAATAAACATTGAAGAAAAAAAAATGATCTTATTAATAATAAACAAATAATTATTATAGAGAAGAAAATTAAGAATGAATTTACCTTTCCTGATGTGGAGATTCCTTTCCACAGTGAAAAGTAACAAATGAGATAAACAATAAGTAAACAAAGTGCAATGTCCCATTTAACAATTCCAAGATCGTGTAATCCTGCGCTTTGATGAAGTTCCAAAATGGCTCGACTGTAAAAAAAAAAACCAATTTAAAAGAGGTATTTTTTTCGAAAATTACACCACAAAAATGAGTATTTTATGGTGTTTTTGTCAACATGATAACTCGTACAGTTTTTAATATTTTTTCATGCTTTTTTTTAAAAAAATATTCGAGATTGTCTTCTCTATAGTCTATCGAGCCAGATTATGTACATTCGAAAAATTTTGAAATTTACAGTAGTTTGAAAAAAAAGTGTACATCTTGGGTTATAAATTTCACACTTTAATTATGTTTATAAAATTTTTAAATCATCATATCAACAATCCGGCTCCGATATACTTTAGAGAAAACGATTTCGAATATTTAAAAAAAAAAATCATAAAAAAATATTAAAAACTGTTTGAGTTATCATATCTGAATTATCAAAATTCTGATTTTTTGTTTTAATTTGAAAAAAAATTTTTTTTGTACAGTTTAAAATTATTTTTATCAATTTCCATTGTTATCCCTCCCAAAAAAAATTTAAATACTTTAATATTGATAGGATAATTAAAACTTATTAATTAAAAAAAAAAAATATTTGTTTACTTGAAATATTCAGAAGCAGCACTTGTATATCGTGATTTATTTTCTGCTTCAATATAATTATCAGACCATGAAGTTGATAAATGTGATGATGACAATCCAGTGAACTCATTATCACTTTGATTTACAGATTCTAGATTATAACGATTCGATGTGCTCCAATCAGAAAGAAATCCGCCAGTTATATTAACATCAAATTCTCGACATTGTGGTGTGTTCCATGAATTTCCACATGTGGTCCATGGTAACATGTAGGTGAATGATGCGAAGAAGTAACGTAATGCCCAAGCGATTATTACATTATAGTAAAAGTCAACGTAAAAAGCAATTATGACAACAGCATAACCTATTCCTGTTTGGATCAATGAATAAATTTTAATGATATGAATTAATTGAGGATATTTATTTGTTTAACTATCAAGAGTAAAAGTATAAGAGACTTTTTTTGTAGGAAATTGAATTTTCTACAAATCGGGTGTCTTGAAAAAAAAACCATAGAGCTGATAGTTTTCGAGAAAAATCCAATTAAATATAGGGAAATTTCAAATTTTCCTGTTTAATGTAGATTTTAGTTTAAATTTTTATGTGTTCAATCGGACTTTTCTCGAAAACTATCAGCTCTACAGTTTTTCCTCAAGAGAACTATTTTATAGAAAATTCAATTCCCTACAAAAAAAGTCCTACACATTTTTGTTGTAAAGTTAATAGTTTTCGAGAAAAATCGAAACAAAATAAATGAAAAAATTTCAACTTCATTTAGAAACAATTTAATATCAAAAATTAGCATTTTCTCCCTGACGGGAATTTCTATTTGAACACCTAAACAAATATCCCGTCAATGGAACGGAAAAAAAAAACACTCAACCACCCTAATCTATACATACAATACATAAATACATATAATCTAAATGTGGAAAATGGTTTTCTCACCTTTAAGAAGCGGGACTAAACGTCCCCAGCAAGTAATTGCTCCTTTCCGATTAAATTGCCCTAGTGCAAGCTCCATATAAAATAACGGAATTCCCCCCACCACAAGCATAATACAATATGGAACTAAAAATGCACCTTAAAACAGAATAAACAATTAAACATAATTATATTACATGCAAAAATTATTTTTTACATCATTATTCATTTACATAACCATCATATAAATCAACATAACTATTTATTCTAAATTATTTTGTCATTTTTCTTTTCATAACCTCAAATTTTTTAGTTCAATGATTCTCCACATTTCCTTTTAATGAACACAATTGCTGAAAGAGTAATTGCCGTACAGTCACGAGAGTAAAAAGGGAGCATTCGACAATAAAAAAAAAAAACGGAAATGGAAAAAGGGAAAGTAAAAAGAAAATAAAAAAAAAATGGCTTTATACGACTTGAGGACTTT
>JAQQBR010000006.1:1777028-1788545 GCA_030347285.1 Microctonus hyperodae
ACAAACCCCCACATAAAATAATCCAAAATTACAAACAAATAATTACCAGTTTTAGTTCGCCAAGAGTCTTCCTCCAATGCAGCAAGTAGACTTGGTAAAACTAATTTAACTCCATGAGCTGATAATTTACTCATCACAACTCTTGCAGTATCATCAGTAGCAGTTCTAACATATTGACTCGAGTCACCAAAGCACAAAAGTAAATGCGGCAACACATGAACAATATACGGTTCAAATAAACGTCCAAGCATCGTGCACAACATTTCAAATGCAAATAAAGCACCTTCACGATGTCGATAATTTTTCTTATCCTGAATAGCATTAGTTAATTTATTCATAATATCTAATTGTTTCAAAGCAAGAATTCCCATTCCTTTAATAATTCCAGCAAGACCATAAGCAGCACCCTTCCTTTCTCCATATTTATCAGACTTCAATAATTGATCCATAAGATTATCAACAATCCTCGGGGCATCTTCTTTAATCGAAGGCACTAAATAAGGTAAACAATTAGCAACCGCTTCTTGAACTTGTTGAGCCGGTGTTGAAAGCGCTGCAATAAGTCTCATAACAATTGGCTTTATTCTCGGATCATCTTTATCTAAATGTCGAGCTAATGAACCCATTAATATAACCACAGATTGTTTAATTGCATCAAAGCTACCAATTTTCGGCGCTTTATCCATAAAATCTTCAAACACCGGTAAAAGTGAGGTTATGTTAGCCTTCCCATGAAGATCAACAGCAGCCAATGCAGCAGTTAGCATTTCATTACGTACAATTGCATTACGATCACCCAATCCAATCGATACATAAAATTGTATTTGTCCATTAATCGTTTCAGCACTTAACAATGGCGCTAATTGCGCTAATGCTAGTGCAACTCCACGTCGTGGACCCCATATATCAATAGGCTGTTCAACAACACGTCCAAAGTCATTCATTTTCGGTGGAATCATCGTGAGTTTATCTTTATACAACGTTAATAATTTATCAAGAATATACGAAACCAAATGTTTATTCTTAATTAATATATCTGCAAGCGCATGCGCAGTAGCTTGCTGTATTGCCTCGACTGGATGGGCGACATCTTGAATAAGTTCTTCACAAAGAATTTCATTATTAGCCACAAATCCAACTGTATCCCATATTTCATTAGCTAATAATTTATTTTCATCAGCGATATCAAATTTAGCGATCCAAACACGTCGAATAAGTCGTAATAATTGTTCATAATTATTATCCTCAGTTGGAAATCCTTTGCGCACAATCATAAGAGCACGAAGTGCTGCGTCACGTACTGCAGCTAATGGACTTTCTAATGCGGTTATTAATGAATTAATTTCATCGGGACCAGCAAGTGCCGTTGTCATTGGTGGTGTACCACAACCAGAATTAGCAACGTCTAAAAATGTAGCAACAGCATGAGACTGAACACGACCATTAGTACAACTCATTAATTCAATTAACAAATCAAACATTTGCTTTCGTGGTAATAATTTTGGATGACGTAGATCATTAATATTTCCATCATCACCGCGTTGTTTAGCGTGCTCTTGAATCAATTGTAAACCTTGAATGATAATTGTTTCATCTTGCCACGTTAATAATGTATTCGTGACGAAAGGAAAAACATAACAGAACGCTGGAGAATTCATTAATAATTTTTGTTTAATAGTGCTGCTGTGAATTGTATCTAAAGTACGTTTAATTGCTTTTTCCAATTCTTCCTCTTCCCATTCAGGATTTAAATCACATTGTGGTTGATATTGTCGCAATGTTACGTGCGCTATGAGCTCCTTTAGTGTATTATTTTTTGGTGAAATAATTGTTATGATATTTCTTAGATCGATGAATAATTGCGAAAGTGTTGGCGCTGCAAGTGGCGATGAAAGATTTTTTAATATCGGTGGCAATAAATCACAAAGATAATATGATAAATGAATACTATTTCCTCGTTTTAATCCATTTATCATTGAAATTGCTACAGTTATTTTATTAAATAGTTCAGCTAAACGTTTTTTAATTATACTTTCACGTACAGTTTGTGCTTTTAATGCTTCTTCTTGTTTAGGTGTTAATTTTTGTTCCTTTATTTTTCCCTCCTTTTTACGTTTTTCATACATTTCACGACGTAATTGCAATTCTTCTTGTTGTTCTTTGAACGAATATGCTTTACTTTCACGTTTCATATTCATTGAATTGAGAATATCATTGTCATCATTGCCTGGAATTACACTTTTGTCATATAATTCACCATCAGGTGTTAAATATGTAAAATATTCATCTTTAGTAACTTTACAAATTTCCGAATTATCCAAATTATTTTTAATATTGTGAATAAGAGATGGAAATAAAATATCTGGCGCATAATATACAATTGTTGCTAATGCATTTTCATAAGATATTGTTGATTTATAATTGTCAATAAAAATTGTAGACAATTCATTTTTATATAATTCAATAAATTTATCGGGAGTTAAATTTGCATTTTTGCAAATTTTCGACCATAAATTTGGCTGACATTTCACAATAATTGGATGATGTGAAGGAATTAAAGCATCGCCAATAAGTTGAATATGTCCATTATCAAATGAAAATGTCGCTGAGCAAATAATAAATAATCCATCGGCCAAACAACGTCCATTAATATCATGAATAATTAAATCATCTTTATAATCTTTTTCATTATCAATTTTAAATTTAATATTATCAATAAATCGATTGAACTCTTGAATAAGTGCTTGTACAGGTTGATAATTGTTTAATCCTGTAAGCATATGCTTTACCAATGGCGCACAACGTCTTCGTATTGATGAATTTGATGATAAAATGCATGTAATAATTGCTCTATAAATTCCACCAATTGATTTTTCATTAAGTCGATCAGAAAATTGTATAATTAAACAATTACACAATTGCATTAAATAATAAAGATTATCATCGCCACATGTTGATAAATATTTATCAGAAAAAAATATTTGATCATCAATAGCAGCCCAGAGAATTGTTTGTTTATCATTTTCAACTTGTCCCGCAATGACTAATTTTAATAATAAATACGTAGCAACAAGACCCTCTGTAACTGCTGATGCTTGAGCTGATTGTTGTGTAGCTCTGATAACTGCTTGAATAAGTATTGGCGTTAATATTGCTGCATGAGGAACAATTGATATTGAATATAATAATTTAATATATCCAATACGAATTGAAATTGTTGTTGCTTTAGCATTCATTGCTTTTTTAAATGTATCAATAATATTTTTCGGTACATTATCTGTGAATTTTACACACCATAAACTCATCATTTCCAATGCGTGAATAAGAGTTTTTTCATGTACTTCAGTATCGAGAACTTTAATAAAATGATTGCACGCAATTTCAGCAATTTTTTCAAGTCCATTACCAGACGCAGCTGTTGAACTTAAATTACCAGCGCCTTGTAATACAGATATCTTATGAGTAACGACAGTTAATTTTCCCTCTGATCCATGGAATATTGAAAATAATGATGACAATAATTTTTCAATTGCTTCTGAATCAGTGCACTGTAATGCAAGTCGACGACACGCATCAACTGCTTCATCACGTACAGAATCTTCTTTAGAATGTAAATTAGCAAATAAGCCTTTGCTAATATCATCGCTGTAACGACTGAGATCAATACTTAAATTACTTAATATATGACCAACAGAACCAATTATAATTTCTGGATTTCTCAGCATTGCTTTTTGTAATGCTGGTAATAATTGATTTTTAAAATCATCATGATTTAATCGTTGAAGAAAAAATGCTGCTTCATCTACCACAAATAATTGCGGTTTATTTTTACAACTTATTGCAACTTTTATAAATGCATCAATTATATTTGATTTAAATGAATTTATTAATTCATATTTTTCAATTGATATTAAATGTTTAGTTAATTGACTGGCAAAAACAATTACACCATTGTTAGCTTCGATTTTCGTTAATTCATTTCCATAAATTATTTCTAAATTTTCATTTGATTTCCACATTGTTGTCAACAGCGTATGAACTTTTTTATTCAGCTTTTTATTACCACACGCCAATGCAGCGGCAGTTAATGTCGCTTGTGATTCGATTAATTTATTATACTCTGAATAAGTTGGAAATAATTCTGTGCCGATTGCATTGATGATTAATGCTGACCATTTTAATACAAGATAAGCAGTAGTTGATGTGTTTAAACTGAAAATAAATATTTTTAAAATTGTTTTTATTTGTAGAAATAATTATTTAGCGATAATTCAATTATGGGAGACTTACGTTGGCACAACATTTTGATGCCACAATGCTTGCTCGATGATGATACTTGTCATATGTTTCACTGTAAATTTTTGATGGTATTTCATCAAATTAATAATTAAATTGTTCACATAAGACTGAGATGCAGTGTCGTGATATCGATGTAAAGTAATTGATATGACTTTACATATTCCACTGATGATTTTTTCATTGATGTCTAAATAAAAATATAAAATATATTCAATTATTTAATTTTATAATATAATATAATTATGGATGATGATAATAATAATATTCACTCACTGGGATTTGATAAAACATCAATGACATTATTAATGACTTGCCGGCGTTCATTTTTGCTTGCAACTTGAACACGATTTGGCAAATCTTTTAACGCTTTAGTTAACTGTAATTTAATATTGTATTAAAAATTTATTATTATTTGTATAATTTAGTATTTAAGTAATTCCACGTGACAGACTTACCTCAGCATCCGCCATATTTTTTTCATATAAAAACCGGGATCAGCTGAAAGAAATAATTTTTCACGTTGTTGGAGAGAGATGTTTTATCTCCCCGTGTGGAAATTTATGTAGTAAGTAAACTAAATATACATCGTTGTATTTTTTTTTATCAAAAACATTACTAGTATTACTGTATTTATATGTAAATGATTAATACTTGTTGGTAAGAACGAATTTTATAGGTTATGCACCGACTTCATAGCAACGATAACAAAATGGCGGCTGAGGATTTTTTGATCAAATTTAAATTTTAGATGTTTTTTATTTATTAATAAATTTATGTAATTATAAAATTATATGTACATAGTAAATATGTAAAATACATATCAATATTTTTGGTATAAAAATATATTTAGGTATAAAATTAAATATGTTGATAAGAGCGGGCTTTGTAGGTTATGTACCGACTAGAAAAACAAAATGGATGCTGGAGATTTTTTTTTTTTCATTCAACAAACTACTGTGCATTTATAATAAAATATTTATTATAAAATTATATATATAAATATTTAAATATATTATAAAGAAATTATATAGATATTTGATTTAATATTATATCTAGATATAACACTTATATTTTTCAAAGCAAGTTGAATTATTTTTTTCTTCTTTTCGTTCTACTTTTGTGTATTATATATTCTAGTAAATTCAAGAACCATCTAGGGAATTTTAGTCAAGCTGCGGCATTGGCGCCCCTCGTGGCCTCTCTGTAGCACTAACTGTACATTTCAACTACAGCGCCGCTCGTGGTACTTCTTGTAACGAATTAAATAAATGGCGCCCGCTACTACCACAACCTGTGAAATTTCGCCGATCCTCCCGCCATTACGACGCAGAACACCGAGAAATTGCAGTGTTTGAGCGTGCTTTTATTATAACCTAAAGCGTCTTCAATGGCAAACGTATCACTTGATAAAGACACGTTTTTTCGGCGTATGAAACGCCTTTATACAGCATGGAAAGTACGTATATCACTAATATATAATTATTTCATTAATAAACATTTGAAATGATTCAAATAATTGATATCAAAAGTTTGATTATTTTGTTATTTTGTTCTATTTTATTTCAGGAAGGAAGTGCTGGTACAGACGTCGGTGCCGATGACAGTTTAAGTAAAATTGATTGTATTGTTTCTGCTGTTGGAAAAGATGAAGAAATTATTTACAGCAAATCAATGGCATTACAGGTTAATAATTGTTAACATAACCTATTTATAATTTTTCTGTATCGCTGATGCAGTTTTGTAAATAATTCATATTTAATGTTTCAGACTTGGTTACTTAGCTATGAACTTCCAGATACAATCATGATTCTAGCAGAGAATTGTATTTGTTTTTTGTCTAGTAAGAAAAAAATTGAATTCTTACGAAAAGTTGAAAATCAAAAATCTGATGATACTGGAGTTCCACCAGTTAAATTATTCGTTCGTGGCAAAGTACGAAGAAATTCTTGATTATATATATGTATATATATAGATATATATATTTTTTTTATTAACTGGAAGTGGTTTATTAGAGGGCAATTATTGATTTTTTTCGAGTAATTGAAGGAATATTGCTCTGAAAGAAAAATTAATTTTTGATTTTAATATTAACTAAATTTTTTATTTAATTTATACGTAAATCTCGTTTTTTTTTTTATATTTTTGATAGTGTTTGTGGATAAATTTAGTTTTTTGTTTTAAAACCTTTTTTGTAGGGAATTTGATTCTCTACAAAAAAGGATTATTTCAAAAAAATTGTAAAGCTAATAATTTTCGAGAAAAATCCAATTAAATGTATAGAAATTTTTCTATTCAATCTAGATTTCAATTTAAATTCCCATTACTCTTGCATTTTTTTCGAAAACTATTAGTTTGACAATTTTTTTCAAAGAATACTTATTCTCTGAACTTGATACTTTTGGAAAAAAAATCAAAAAATGCCACAAAGCTTCAAATAAACCGAAAAAAAGAAATAATCACCTCAAGCAAAGCACCCCAGTATTTATATTTATTCATTCATTCATTTATTTATTTATTTATAAAAATTATAGGATGATGAAGACAAATCAAACTTCGCAAATCTCATAAAGATAATTAAAGCCAGTAAGAAAGGTAAAACACTCGGAGTTTTCTCCAAAGAAAATTACGACGGTGCATTCATGGTTGCTTGGAAAGCAGCACTAAAACCAGAATCGTTCGACACAGTGGACATAAGTGCAGCAGCTGCTTACATTATGTGTCCCAAAGAAGACGTTGAATTACTAACAATAAAGAAAGCCTGCATAGTAACAGTAGATGTATTCAATAAATATCTAAAAAATGAAATGCTGGAAATTGTCGACGCTGACAGAAAAGTTAAACACGCAAAATTATCAGATGGAGTTGAAGCTGCTATTGCAAATAAGAAATATGTAACCGGTGTAGATATTTCTCAATTAGACATGTGTTACCCTGCAATAATTCAAAGTGGCGGTAATTATTCATTAAAATTCAGCGTCGTTAGTGACAAAAATACTTTACATTTTGGAGTAATAATTTGCTCTCTTGGCGCACGATACAAATCATACTGTTCAAATATTGTCCGTACATTATTTGTCAATCCAACAAATGCAATTGTTGACAATTACAATTTTTTACTCCAACTCGAAGAAGAAATTTTAAAAAAACTTGTCGCTGGTACGAAAATAAGTGCAGTATACGAAAGTGGAATTAAATTTGTAAAGCAAGAAAAACCATCTTTAATTGATCATTTAACACGAAATTTTGGCTTCGCAATGGGCATTGAATTCAAAGAAAGTTCCTTAGTGATTGGACCGAAAACAAATGTATTATTAAAAAAAAATATGGTATTCAATGTAAACGTCGGTTTATCAAATTTAATTAATAAGGAAGCGACAGATAAGGAAGGAAAAACGTACGCATTATTTATTGGCGATACTGTAATTGTAAATGATGGACAACCGGCTACAGTGTTAACAACGTCGAAGAAAAAAGTTAAAAACATCGGGATTTATTTAAAAGATGAAGAGGAAGATGAGGAGGAAGAAAGTGGTAAAGAAAATACACCGAAACCTGAAATTCTTGGTCGTGGAAAAAGAACAGCGGTGATTGAATCAAAATTACGAACTGAACACAGTTCAGAAGAAAAGCGTAAACAACATCAAAAAGAATTAGCGCAACAACTTAATGCCATTGCTAAAGCTCGACTTGCTCAACAGTCTGGTGGTAAAGAGCAAGAAAAAATACGTAAATCAACCGTGTCATATAAAAGTTTAAATCACATGCCGAGAGAGCCGGAAGTTAAAGAATTAAAATTATACGTTGATAAAAAATATGAAACTGTTATACTTCCAATATTCGGTATACCAGTACCGTTTCATATATCAACAATTAAAAATATATCACAATCAGTTGAAGGCGATTATACTTATTTACGTATTAATTTTTGTCATCCGGGCGCAACAATGGGACGTAATGAAGGCGGTTCTTATCCACAACCTGACGCTACATTTGTCAAAGAAGTGACTTATCGTAGTACAAATACCAAAGAGCCTGGTGAAATATCAGCGCCGTCATCCAATTTAAATACCGCATTTAGATTGATTAAAGAAGTACAGAAGAAATATAAAAATCGCGAGGCAGAAGAAAGAGAAAAGGAGGATTTGGTTAAACAAGATACATTAATATTATCACAAAATAAAGGAAATCCTAAATTAAAAGATCTTTATATCAGACCAAATATTGTAACAAAACGAATGACTGGTGGTTTAGAAGCACACACTAATGGATTTCGTTATACATCTGTGCGCGGTGATAAAGTTGATATTCTTTATAATAATATTAAAAATGCATTTTTCCAACCTGGCGATGATGAAATGATTATTTTATTGCATTTTCATTTGAAGCACGCGATAATGTTTGGTAAAAAGAAGCATGTTGATGTACAATTTTACACTGAAGTCGGTGAAATAACTACGGATTTAGGTAAACATCAACATATGCATGATCGTGATGATCTTGCGGCAGAGCAATCGGAGCGTGAGCTGCGACATAAACTTAAAACGGCATTTAAAAGCTTTTGTGAAAAGGTTGAGGGTATGACAAAGCAAGAAATTGAATTTGATACACCATTTAAAGATTTAGGATTTCCTGGCGCGCCATTTAGAAGCACTGTATCACTTCAACCAACCAGTGGTTGTTTAGTAAATTTAATTGAATGGCCGCCATTTGTTATTACACTTGAAGATGTTGAATTGGTTCATTTCGAGCGAGTTCAATTTCATTTGAAGAATTTCGATATGATATTTGTTTTTAAAGATTATCATCGGAAAATTGCTATGGTTAATGCAATTCCTATGAACATGCTGGATCATGTTAAAGAATGGTTGAATTCATGCGATATTAGATACTCTGAAGGTGTTCAATCATTAAATTGGGCGAAGATTATGAAAACAATTACCGATGA
The DNA here is from genome assembly GCA_030347285.1 of Microctonus hyperodae. Lineage (NCBI taxonomy): Eukaryota > Metazoa > Arthropoda > Insecta > Hymenoptera > Braconidae > Microctonus > Microctonus hyperodae. Next base: position 1,786,273 of record JAQQBR010000006.1, read on the forward strand.
TCCTGAGGGATTTTTTGAAAGTGGTGGTTGGACATTTTTGGATCCGGAAAGCGACGCAGAGAATGAAGATGTTGAAGATGAGGAAGAGGAAGAGGACGACGCTTATGAACCGTCAGATTTGGAATCGGAAGAAGAGTCTGATGATGATTCAGATTATTCTGAGGCTTCTGAAGAGTCCGATAGTGAAGCTGAAGAACTTGGTAGCTCTGAGGAGTCTGGTAAAGATTGGTCGGATTTAGAACGTGAAGCTGCTGAAGAAGATAAAGAACGTTTGGATGATCGTTTTCGTGATGATTATAATTCAGCTAAGAAGAAAAAATCATCGCATGAATCATCATCGCCAAGTAAAGATCGACACGGTTCCAAGCATAAAAGTTCATCGAGTTCAAAGAGTAAAAGTTCGTCAAGTCATAGGGAACGAAGATCGTCGGAAAAACACAGGTGAATATTTTTTGGTTATTAATTTTATTCTTTGGGGTTGGATGGTGTTATTATCTATCGTGGGATTTGTTTCATTCGTGTGATTTGTTCATTGATAATTAAAGAACGGATCGATCGCGGAGTGGAGGATCACACAAGAAAGGATCTCCCTCCAAACACAGGTGACTATCACCCACACATCAGATGTTTGCCAATGTTTTATTTATTTGTTTTATTGAGCGCTTGATTAGTTAATTCATTCGTTTATTTGTTTATCTGTAATTGATAATCATTTATTTTTTTTTGGTTATTTTGTTTAGTCCCAAAAAAAGCGACCGCCATGATAGGCACAGATCATCACATGCATCATCAAGTGGCAAAAAACGATCGCGGGATGATAGTAATGATAGAAATAAAGGTTCAAAGAAGCACAAGTGAGTATAATAATTGTATTTATTATTTTTATTCATCGTTTAGATGTGATTTTTTATTTAATTATCTATTTTTTTGTTCCATGTCGGTAAATTAGGAAATAAAGTGAGGTTATGTGCATGGAACACCTGAACTGCGTGAATGATGGCATAAAGTTTGGAGAGATGATAAAATGGCATTGAATAATATTTTATGCTGCAATGAAAATTGTTTAACATTTGTATATTTAATTAAAATTACAAATGAATTGAAAAATTTTGAGGTTAGGAAATGAGCACCATCGAGAATTCAATCAACAAATGATTTTCTTTTTTTCTTTTGTTTAAGTGTAAGTGGAAATAATTGATCATTATTATGTATTACTGGTTTCTTTTTTACTTGTTTATCATATTTCAATGTGAAAAAAATAAAATATTTGTCTTGTAAGTTATTTATATGAGTAAAATGTACAAATATTTTCACACTGTAATTTCATGTTCGATAAAAATGTATACAGTGTGTGTGTATTAAAAGGTCAAATTTTATAATTAAAAATGGTTTTTTTTTAATTTTTAATTGCCGAATATTGTGAAATTAACCAAAATTATAATCACACTGTGAAGAATATTTTGTAATTCCATGTGATTATAAATGAATTTACCATAACCTCTAAAACATAATCTGTTTTCAAAAGCCTTTTTTTAATAAAAAAAATTAATGAAATAAATTGTCAACCATTTTAACTAAATTTATTTACAAATATATTTCCTCAATGATGTCCAAATTGTATATATATTTTATTTATTCTATACAATTCAGAAAGTGAAAGTATATGTTAGTTTGTGTGTCACAACTTTCTCCATAATTTCGTGTTTTGTATGTGCAATGTAATAATATTTCATTCTCTTTCACTCTTAATTCATTTGTGAAAGTAATCGATTGCTTAATTTGAAAAAGGAAAGTTAAACAAATAAATAAAATCAATTTCAATTCAATTTTTCTTTATCATTCTCATTTATAATAAAATAAAAAAAAAACAAAATACAAAATGTAATAAAATAATTCATACAATTGTGATTTTGATTATCCAATACATAAATTTGTATTCACAAACACATAATCAAATAAAACAATTATTAATTACGACCAATTTGATCAATTTGTCCTTGTAAATTATTTACAACTTCAGGTGGAACATGATCGCCCAAAATTTCAAAAAGATTAATTCTTTGATCACCAGGAATAGATTCATAAGCTGCTAATTCAATGCCTTCCTGTACTTTCTGAATTGTAGCATCTTTTGGAATTAAATATGTATTTTGTGCTTGTCTTATAGCTTCATTGCTAAAAACTTGTCCATCTTTTTGTGGTAATGCTGAGATTGCACAAACAACTGTGGCCATCATCAAAGCTATCGAAAATGTTTTCATCTAAATAAAATA
>JAQQBR010000006.1:1798187-1825100 GCA_030347285.1 Microctonus hyperodae
ATTTAACCTTAATTTCATACTAAAATTCAACGTACTTTTTTAAATAAAATTAATTGTCCACCTAAAAAAATACAATATAAATAAACAAAATCAATTTATAAAAAAAAAATCTCCAAAATAAGTTCAATAATTTTAATGATATGTTTTTAATTACAAAATCACGTACGTATATACACATATTTATACTTTTTTTTTTTTCATTGAACAATTTACAATAATCATCAACACTATACTTTTATAAATATTTATACATATACATACATCAATATAAACATACATATATATATAAATATAATAAAAAAAAGAAAAATCGCGCTATTTTGTGCCTTTCCGTACTGATAAACAAATCAGAATAAATTGTAAAATAAAAATATAATTAACTGATAAACTCAGATTAATTATTAATTAAATAACCACCTTTATTGAATTAAATATGAATTTTAATATGCTCCATAAGAATAGATTTACTATTAAAATCGTCTCCACAAATTTCACAAATAAGATGACTATCATCATCATCATCATCATCATCATTGTCATTATTATCGTCCACATCATCATCGTTATCAACATTACTGTCCTGTTGATAATGAACAACTTGAATATTCGTTTCAGATTGATATGAAATTTTCCGTTGGAAATTTTCCTGCTCACTCGACGAATTTTCCGTAATAACATTCACCGTATTTTCAACCATTCCAATATCATCTGATAAATGATCATGCTGGGAATTCCTTTGCATCACAATTGACAATTGATTTTGCTGTTCATCAGTCAATAAATGATTCGTCGATGGAATAAACAAAGTATTAATATCATCATCACGATTATCAATTCCCTGAATAATATTTTGTTGTTGATTTCCAGTTGGAATTAAAATACCACCATCATCCTCTTTATCAATAGTTATTAAATCAAGCGATTCACTTTTACAACATTGATAATCTTGAACATTATTTTTATCATTATCGCTAGTAACTAACAATAACGTTTCACTTTGTTTATTATTAATAATATGACCCTCAAGATTTTTTTCATCATCATTCTCATCAATTGTCGTTAATAAATTATCATTTTGTAAATTACGTGTAATTAATTTAGTTTGTTTTTGATATGATCCTGCAGCAGTTGATTTAGATTTTTTATTCTTAATTATTTTAGTTTTGGGTTCGCTATTAGTTTTAGCTTTAGCATCAGCAATCATTTTATCCGAATGTTTAACAATATGAGCACACAATTCATCTCTATCTTGATTTAATGCGCCACAAAGTGGACATGCATAAGGTGGACCAATAACATCTGATTCATTTTTACTTGCTGCATGAACCCACCTCACGTGCTCTCTTAAAACGACTTTTTGATTGAATGCACGTGAACAAAGTGGACAAACATGTGGCCGTTCACCAGTGTGAATTCTTTCATGCTTTCTTAAAGTACCACCGTCTCTAAATGCCTTCCAACAAAATTTACATCCATAAGGTCGTTCGCCCGTGTGAGTTCGATGATGAATAAGATATCCCTGTCGTGATGAGAAAGTTTTCGAGCATGTATCACAATGAAAATGCGCTGGACTACCAGCGTGTGTTCTACCATGTTCCCATAATCCTTGTCTGGATACAAAACTTTTTCCACATTCATTACAAGTAAATGGCGAATCGCCTGGATGTGCTGATAATCTATGTCCATCTAATTGAGATTGCTTTTCAAATTGTGAACCGCAAATTTCACACGAATGTGTTTTCTTACGATGAATCCATTGGTGTCTAAACATTTTTTGTTTAGTTGTAAATTTTTTTCCACATTCATTACAACAATGTTTACCCCATTTACTATTAACTCCACCATTATCGCTATTATTTAACATTAATTTTTTCGCGCAAGTTACTTGATGTGACGATAAATGATTTGAATCTTGAAATTGTTTATCGCAATATTCACATTCAATTGGCATTGTCCATAATTTTGAAATATTAATTCCACTTTCATTTTGTGATTTTATTTCCTTTTGTGAATACGATATTAATTCTGCTTTTACCAATCCATCAGAATTATCAAACGATGCTAAACCTAAATCATAATCATTTGTTATACTTTGATTTTGTTGAGTGTATTCAAATTGAGTCACTTCACCATTTGGCATAACAGCAAATCCCTGTAAAGTATCCATTTTTTCATTGTGACTAACAATTGTTGAATTTGTATCATCATTTTGAAATGTATATGACGGCACAGACCATTGTACTTGTGTAACATCGTAACTTTGAACTGTTTCAACAGACGATGATGGACACGTAGTAATAATATGTGTTTGTGATGATTCACAATTGTCATTATCCGACCATTTTTTTACTGTCTCAGGCGACTGTTGATTTTGATTAATTGTAGTTTGTAAATTATTGGACGCTATTGCACGACCAGCAACGTAAGTATGAATTTTCATATGATTAGAAAGACTCGATGGCCTTTGAAAATCAGCGCCACATATTGTACATTTATGTGATTTACCTATTTGATGTATTTGCGACATGTGGGTTTGTAAATTAATTTTTGAACGAAATAAATTACCACAAGTGCGACAGGCATGAGGTCGATCAACTTGATGACAAACCATATGATTATTTAAATCAATTTTCCTTTCAAATATTTCATTACAAATTTTGCATGTTAATTTATCTGCAATGCATAATTTTTTATGTTTAATTAATTCCGATTGAGTGAAATTATTTGTACAATTGGGACAAGTTATTTTTTTCTCTTCAAAGCATGGATACATTCCACCAAGTTGTCTCAAAGCCTCTACTGCCATAGACTCGTCATCAGCTGAGGTATATTGCTGTTGTTCCTCTTGTTTAATATAAATTGGATAGACAATTGAATTTTCATCATCGTCTGATCGTTCAGTGATTATTGAAACAGTCACGTGTTCTTCTGGAATTTCATTATTGATATCTGTTGATGTTGACGGTACTGTAAGGACATTTTGCACATTACAATCGTCCGTTGATTCACAAATTGTTTCGTGTGATGCAACAATATTATGCTGTGATATTGATGGCTGATGAATTAATTCAGATTCAATTGGGAATGTTATAAATTTATTATTTTCTTGTGTTCCCATTATGTAATTAACTTTTTATTTTTTATTTCAATTCTTTAATTTATTTTTCATTCACCTTGTGACAATCCCTAATCCTTGAAGTATAATTATTATCATTTACCTAAAAAGAGAGAGGGAGAGAGAGAGAGAGAGTGTAATTATTATTAAAAAATTAATTTGTTGTATTAGTATACGTATATATATATATATATTAAAAAAAAAAGCAGGGGAATATTTTAAATATTTTTGTTTTACATTTATAAATGCTATAAAGAGTTCATTAAATTTTTTTATTGTATAATAATATACTATATATGTTGCTTGAAAGATGTGATATTTTAATTCACCATTTTAAGTTGGTGAATATTAATTAAATTAATAATTTATTGTTGTACTTACATTGAGAGTTTTAATATTATAAATTGTAATTGATATTTGTTATATTTTCAAATTTTGTCTTTGAATTTGATGAATTAATTAAAAATTCTCCGTGTAGATATATTTTGTGGGGATTTATTTTTAGGTTAGTTTTATCATTGGAATTCATAAAGATGCTTTAGTATGTTATATTATTTAATTTAATTGTTGTAAGAAGAATAATAATAATTATTATTGTGATGATAATAATACGAGATTGAGTGAATATAATTGAACAAAATTAATCAGAAGTAGATTTCAAGAGGAGGTTATAGACATTATAGTGTATATATATTTTTAATATGTACTATAGAGTGTTGGTAGATGCGCGACGAAGGGGAGAAAATGAGAATTGAGAATATTACGGTCAGAGTATAAATTTCCGCGCATGCGCATGAGGTAAAGTGCATGATGATCAGGGGAATTGACCAATCAGAGATGTTCATTTCCATTGTGAGACTGCTAGGAACGACCAATGAGGGCGCTGCTATTCAGAAACAATATGGCCGTCGTGAATGTACAATCTAATACAGAAATAAATAATATTAAATTTAAAGTTGTGTTATAAAATTATTTAATTATTAATTATGCAATATTTGTTTATTATAAAACTTTACAAATTAATTTTACAATGAAAATTGTTATTATAATTCAATATGTTTTTTCATAACCTAAAATTTTTTTCAAAAATCTCTATTCTTTTTTAATATTTCATCACTCTGAAATATTTCATAGAACTTCTATTGCCTAACAAACAAATACAGAATATTTTACTATTAATATTTCTCCTGAATATCTCCAAATTTAAATTAAATTTTCTTTTCACAAAACAAAAATGATACACCATTTTTATTTTGTCTCAAAATGCTTTTAAAATAGAAATTTCCCATAAAATTACAACAATAACTAAATATTCCCAACTAAATAATTAAAAAAAGAAAATTCATACATCAGTATTTTATTTACATTGAAAAATTCAATCATTTAAATAAATAATTACAAAATAAATTTATTTCAAGGTTGTCCCAAAATTCACGCAACATTTCAAACGTCCCCAACATACAATACCTTGCGTGAATTATGAGACAAAATTTAATTTCCCATAAATTATAAAATTAATTTCTTCTTCTACGCACACGCGATATTCGCCATGCATTCGGCTCTTCATACTTATTATACAATGGTTCTAGTCGTTGATTTTTCTTAAATTTACTCAATTTAGTTGGATCGCTAAACTTGAAAAACGCCGGCGCAAATTCAACCAACCACTTGGGATCAATCGTAGTCACTTCACGCATATATTCCTTAGTAGTTTGAACCAACTCATGATAAATCACCCACTCAGGTTGTCGATTAAACAATGCACTACTCGGATGAATATATACAACTTGACCATCAACAAGTGTCCTGTAACCTTCCTGTGGATCTTTTTTCGCAGCATTACGAAAGAATCCAGAGCAAACAGCTTTCTGTATTCTCACTGTATTCTTCCCCGCTGATACAACATCAAGTTTATGCCTATCCATAATCCCCAATAATTGTTTTCTAACATCTTGTGCACGTTTCAACGTCCTTATTTGCACAAAATTCTCATAACACCAAGCATTACTAAATTTATTATTCCTCCACGAATTATAAACCGCCAATAAAGTCAAATGATCGCCTTCAGCTTGATTGAATTTAGCTTTTTTCTGATCAGCCAACGCTTGTTTATCCTTCGGCCGATAAAATACATTCTGCATAGATAACATACTAACAATAGTTAATATTTCATCAGAGCACTGTAAATGTACGCTCATAATTAACATCTTCGATAAATTCGGCTCTAAAGGAAATTCCGCCATTCTTCGACCCAACCTCGTTAACAAACCTTCATTATCTAATGCACTTAAACTATGCAATGACTCCAACGCCATAATTAATGATTCAACTGGCGGCGCGTCCATAAAATCAAAGTGTAATAAATCATTAATCCCCATTGTCTTCAATTGCAAAACTGTTGTAGCTAAATTAGTTCGTTGTATTTCTGGCACTGGTGTCGGTAACATTTCATCTCTATACGCACGTTCTGTATATAATCTATAACATTTACCAGGACCAGTACGTCCAGCTCTACCAGCACGTTGTTTAGCTGCTGCTTGACTAATTGGCGTGACGATAAGACTATCCATTCCAGTCTTTGAATTATAAACATTTTGTTTAACAAATCCAGGATCGACGACGTAATAAATTCCATCTATTGTCAAGCTAGTCTCAGCAATATTCGTAGCTATTACAACTTTACGTGAACCCGATGGTGCTGGTTCAAATATTCTTGTTTGCATTTCCGATGGCAGTGCGGAATAAACCGGTAAGATAATTAATTCCGGCACATCAGGACCAAGTGATTTCATCCTTTCGTAAAGTATTTCACACGCCGTATCGATTTCTTCTTGACCAGTTAAAAATAATAAAATATCTCCGGGTGGTTCACGTAAATGTATTTGCATTACAGTTATCAATGCAGCATCTAAATAATCAGATTCCGGTTCTCTTGTGTACATTACCTCAACTTCAAATGTACGTCCGGGAATAGTGAAAATTGGCGCAGCAAAAAAATACTGTGAAAATTTAACTGAATCTAATGTTGCACTTGTGACAATTAATTTTAAATCCGGTCTTCTACCAACAGCTTGTTTCAATAATCCAAATAAAACATCAGTATGTATCGTACGTTCATGAGCTTCATCCAACATAATAACCGAATACATTTTCAAATCTAAATCAATTAAACATTCCCGTAATAACATACCATCAGTCATGTATTTAATATTTGTTTCCGGTCCAGTACAATCTTCAAAACGTATTGTATACCCAACTTCTTGGCCTAAACGACAACCAAATTCTTCAGCAACACGTTTAGCAACTGACATTGCTGCAACACGACGTGGTTGCGTACAACCAATTTTACCTCGTGATGTAAATCCAGCTTCAGCTAAATATTGCGTAATTTGTGTTGTTTTACCCGAGCCCGTTTCACCAATTACAATTATAATTTGATTTTCCGTTACTGCTTTTATTAATTCATCACGTAATTTATATATTGGTAAGCTTTGACGTTGTTCTAATAATGTTAAATTAGTTTTTTTACCAAACGATGATTTTTTACCGCCAATAACGTGCTTTTTCCATTCGGGTAAATCTTGCGTTTGCAAACCAATTCCACGCATATTTGATGCTAATGCACGACTATCAGCACCAGGTAATGGATCAATCCAATTTTTATTAAGTCCAGTTGGTATTGAATCAGTTTCTTGTTCGCGTTGTAACATTTTTTGTTCACGTCGTTCTTTAGCTAAAGCACTTTGCATCATTGCAGCTTGTGCCAATGAACCATCAGGATTTTTAACAATTCTAACTGGACTTAAATCACCCAACGCACGACCATGTCCATGTAAAAATGGCGGCTCTTCTTCAACCAATTCAATTTCCATATCTTCTTCATCATCATCATCACGCGGTAAAATTCCAGTTTCTGTATCGAATTCTGGTAATTCACTGCGATCAATACACGAAGCTGCTAACATTTGTTTAATTTCCCATTTCTCTGGTGACGATAAACGTTGAACGCGTTTACGTGAATAAACTTCATTCTCATCAAGATTACCTTGAAGTTCAAGTAATGTCGTTGGTCTATCAGGATTTCTCAAATATTTTTCATCCTCATCTGGTTTAATTACCGGCACTGTTGGATTTGAATCACGACCAGTTTCCTGGTCGACATCTTTCATACTTAAAGATATCTTTTGTGGTCCAATATTCAATACTTTCACCCAGACTTTTTGTCCACGTGATACAACATCACTTGCATTAATTACACGACCTTCACGTCGCAATTGTGAAATGTGTACAAGACCTTCACATCTACGTTTCAAACCTTCAAGTTGGACAAAACAACCAAAAGAAACGACATTTTCCACTTTTCCATGATAAATTTTTCCAACTTCTGGATCTAATAATTCTTCAGTTGATCGTGAACGACTTCTTTTACTGTGATAACGTCTCGGTGAACGTTCACGACGTTTATAATGATCTCTCGATGATGAACGATGACGATCGCGCGATCTATGACGTCGATGGCCACGTGATCTTGATCGTGATCGATGTTTGCGACTTTTTCTTGGACTACGAGAACGATTACGTCGATCTTTAGAACGTGAACGTTCACGTTTAGATGATTTATTACTTTTTTTTTCCAATTCATGCTTTGAATTAGATTCACTTGGATTCTTGTTAGATTTTTGTAATGAATTTGATGGTGCCAATAACTCTAATGACGCCATTGCATCATTTACAATGTTATCGTCATGATTATCATCAGTATTGAATTTTTGTGTATTGGCCAATGCCAATCCTGGATATCTCTTTGCTATTTCCTCTTGTTTAGTTAATGTTGAATTTTTTTCTGATGACTTTGACGGTTTCATATGTTGAATTATTCTCAATAAATTTGAGATGAATGAATCCTGTAATAAAAATGTTTATTAATACATGATTTTATATTTATTATTGATTTTTTTAGAATTTTTTTTTTATATTTACTGGAAATTCTCCGCCATATTCAAATAATGCTTTTTTAAATGCTTCAAATGTTGTATTTTCTTCGGCCAGATGAATTACAAATTCAGCTGAAATTGAAAATTTTAATTAAAATTAATATTGGTATTTAATTTATTTTAGATATTTTAATTATTGTTTAATAGGTTATGTAAGTTGTATATTTTTTTTCGCAATTTAACTGGAATTATTTATTGTTAAATATGATTTTGAGGTTATGTTTAATATGTATATGATTACTTACCTAAATCTTTGTCATTCAATCCTAAATGGTTCTCCAATTCTGTACAAATTTTTGATACTAGTGATAAATGTTCCAATCTGGTTACTTCATCCATTTCCATTTTTGAAAGTTGGAATTTAGAATTTTAAATTGAAATATCGCAAAATGTCCAACAACTACAAACGTATTAAACACAATTTATAACCTGTAAACACTATAATAAACTGACTAACAGGATATTCTGTATCAAACAAGTCACTTGAGAACAACTGAGAGACTCTCAGCCTGAGAAAACAGTATTTTCAAAGCGCATGCGCACTTGAAACGTATACTGCTGTATATCTATATTATAGTACAATATAGATATACAGAGCTATATGATTTCTAGAGCGCATGCGCCAACATTATCCGCCATTTTGTGAAGTGTTTCTATCTCACTCTCTATATTTCTCCCTCAAATTAAAAAAAAAATGATTTTCCAAAAATTCTTTCAAATTCTAAACAAATTATATTAACAAAAAACTAATTATTAAAATTGCATGTTAAATCATTTATTATAAAAAATAAAAATACATTTTTATTCTAATTAATATTGAAAATTTTATATAATATACAATATACATATGTATATATATAATTATTAATTTCCTTTAAAAATAAAAACTTATAATTAAATTTATATCGTATTATTTATTCATTTATTTATTTATTTATCCTTTGATTGCTGATTTGTGTCCTTTAATTGGTCGTTTTGAACCTTTACATGCATCACATGAGCATGAAATTGGTACAAAAATACGTTTTGAAAATATTTTTCCATCTTCACAATTCAAATTAACAATAATTGATTTCATTTCAATTGGTTGACAGCATTGACAATCCGTTTCTTGGACCCAACTGATTGGATTAAAATGCGTTGATGAATGACAATTACCATGGCACTCAGTTAATCCATCAATTGGTTGTAAATTACGACAAATTCCATGTGAACCACGTTTTTCTTTCAATATTCCAACTGTCGTGTCCAATTCAAGCACTTCTGCCATACAATTTTTCTGTATATTCAACGTTGTTAAATTACATTTCTGACAACAGCCATCATTATAAATATCCGTTAATGGACAATCAGAAATATCTGGACATAAATGTGAACTTGTACTAATTATCAATTGATCATCAATACTTTTACATTCATACGTTGTACAATTATCATTTGAATACCAAATTGAATCTGATTTATGCAATTTACCATCAACAATACAAAACATTTGTTTACAACGTCCACAACATTGTTCATTGTCAATTGGTTCTTCATATTCCCATCCAAATTCGCAACTTTTATTACAAATTTCAACAGTACGTTGTAATTCAATACCATTTAATTCCATTGAACAAATTTCTGTAATACAATTATTCGTATTATTCTTCCACGTTTCTCCAGGTTGATAAATTTTATCCAATGAACGACAGCCAGTTCGTAAATACTTTGGACAACATTCACCGGGTATGTGTTCAACATGAATAACATAATTTTCATCATTATTTGAATTAATTTCATCACATCGTTCAATTGTTTCAGCAACAAATAATGTTCCATTGTTAGATAAACATTGATAATTAATACAATTATCATTCGAACGCCATTTTTCTCCAATTTCTTTGTATGAATCATTAAAAATACAAGCAATTGCAACACAATCGCCACAGCACTTAATTGTTTTATCTTTAGATTCAACATATTCATAACCTCTTTCACATAAATTATTACATTCTTGTTTAATTGTTTTCTTTTGTACTCCATTTGTTTCATTAATACATTTAATCATCTCACACATGTCATTATTATACCATGTATCATTAATTTCATATCTGACGCCATTTTGATTTTTACAAGCAACACGTTCAATTAACGGACAGCATTGATTACTAATTAATTTTTCCTCAAATACAAATTCATCATTGTCTAAATGATAATTTAATTGTGAACATTCAGTTGTGATACAATTAATTTTTGCATTGCCGTCAATTAATTTTTCACAAATACAATTTGTACATGCGCCATCTTGCCATTTATCGCCAATATTCATAACAATATGATCTTTATTGTTAATATTATTATTGTTGATAGGAGTATAAAGACAAATGTCTTTTGGTAAAATACATTCGTAAGAATTGCAACAATTATCAGAATTCATTTCATTGATTTTGAGGTTATGATATTTCGGACATTCTGGCGGTTTTGGACAAGTTTCAGGTTTACACACGTTGATAATTCTTGGACAACATCCAGATGTATTTAATACTTTCGAATAACCCTCTTGCATAAAATTATTGTCAAGTTCTGGTATAGAAGGTTCAATAATTGTTGGACAATCTTCCGGTGGTAGACATTGACAAATGAATTTTTGGCAACCATCCGGACCAATTGTTGATTTCATTATTTGTCCATAACCACAGTCAAGTTGTTGCGGTTCATCGCATATTGTTGGTAATGTTGGCATTGGAATACATAAATATTTCATACAACATTCATTTTCCGAACCAGCTGCTAATATTGGTGTAAAATTCTCTTGACAAATAGTTTCTACAATCGGACATTGTGTCATTTGACAATTAACAACTTTATTATTGCATGAACATGTTGTACATTTGTCTGGTTGCCAAATATCACCTTCAACGTGACCGAAATCATCGCAAATGAAACATTTTGTCTTTGGTATGCATGAATTATTGTGATAAACTTGATTTTCTGGACAAAAACAACCTTCAACATAATCCTCGTAGCATTTTTGTTTCTCTAATTTGTTTAAAGTGTCGCAATTATCTGGACAACTTGGTCCACATGATTGATAAATTAAATCCTCAGAACATTTATATGGACATAAATTATCATTCCGCCATTTTGGACACAAACCAAATTGTCGACAATTTCTTACATAACCTTCAATATCACCACATACATCACCATTTTTACACAATGTATCGTAACATGAATATAAAAATGGCGTTGGATCCACTAAATTATGACATTGACCAAATAATTCAGTGTTTAAAATAATTAAACATGAATTATTTACTTCTAACAATGGCGGTTGGCATTTCCTAACCTCTTTATTAACTGTACAATCTTCTGAATTTAAAAATCTTGCTTGTGGTAATCCCGTCGCCAACCAACTCATACCAAATTCATCAATATTATCCGTTAATTTACCATTTAACATCTTAAAATCATCCTCATCATTTGCATTACAATTACCACAAAGACCTTCCATAGCTCCGCCAAAAATATTCGACGGTAAACGAATGGTAAATGCAAAATTATGACGATAAAAAATAATCTGCAATTGAATAGCAGGAATTAAAACCGTTAAATCATTATCCAAATTATTTTCAATATTAATCCATGAAATTTTATATGGTAATTTATCAATTGCTTCACCATCAAGTGCTAATGAAAATTGTTTAGAATTTTTATTTTGCTCAATATGCAAATAATGTCCTTTATAAATCACTGATATTGCCTCAGTGCATATTTCACGTTCACACGGTACATTTGTCATTAATATTTGATAAGTATTATCATTTTCAATACCATCTTTCATTTTAATTTCACTTATAACATCACGTGACAAAACATAAGTGCAATTTCCCGTAAATGTAAAATTCTTCTTATCAAAATTAATAAAATTTGAATTCCCAAATCCATTACAAACACAATCTCGACATTCTGATGCTAGAATACAATTATCTCCATTGCGTATTGTTCCATCAGGACAAAAACATCCAGAAAAACAGACGCCCGCCATTTTGGGACACGGATCAATTTCCTGTAACTTATCACAACTCATTTCGCATTTATTTCTAAAGCAATCTTTATAAATAAATGGCGCTGGACAATTCATTGGACAATTTAAAATATTTCGCCATGTTGATAAATCAATATTTAAATTAGCAGCTTGACAATCAGTGGCAAATGAATTTAATGCACGACAACGACAATTTTCTTTGGTTATGTTACCACTTATACACATGCACGTTGTTTCAAGACAACGTGATAAATATTTTTGTTTATCAATAATATTATTGCAAACTCCAAACGAACGATCGTTAATATTATTGCATATTTCATGTGCTTGCTCAATAATATTTCGTGGACATGTTTCTTGCTTGCATTCAGGTGTATTATCCATTCTCCAACTGTTGCCAAAATCTTCTGATGTTATTGCTTGAATACCATCAGGTTTTTGACGATCATTATTAACATTACCATCAAAATAACCGCATAAACCATCAATTTGATGCATTAATTGAGTTGTAATTCCAATTTTAACATTAGAATTTTCATCCCATATTATCCAAAATCCATATTTGTTAGATACAAAATGAATAATGTTACCAATTTTCGATATTCTGAATGTTTCATGTCTATCGCCGAGACGATTTACTTGTTTAGAGCTAAACTCATATTCATTTATGCTCACATGCATATCAGGATGCAGAACAATTACATCATTATCAATAGTTATCGCAAGAATTTGAATACACGGTTGATGAATTATTTCACAATGTTTTTCAACTGAAATCAATAAACAAAAATTGAAATGAAATAATTAATTATTATAAATAATTCAAATAAAAATTGTACTTACTTGTGATGTACCATTTATTTTGCCACATTTCCCTTGCTAGAATATGATTACAAATATCGTATTTGTATTCCATACCATCGAACGTATTAAATGTCCTGCCAGTGACATTACAGATGGCTTGAATTGGTTCTGGTGGTTTACAAATATATTGTGGACATGGTACAGGTTTGTAAATACTCATGGGTTCATATACAACACGATAATTCGGTGGACATTGAACTTCAGGACAATCAATTGGTTTTATTTCATTCGGAAAAATTGGCGGTGGTGATTTTATCGGCGCACATGAAAATTGCTGACATTCAAATTCATTTGGCTTCGATTTAATATCATCATGATCACTGTAATAAATAAAATTATTCTCTCATTTATATAAAAATATTTTATTAATTTTATTTGTATATTTGAAATTTTTTTTATACCTTGATCGCGATTGTTTAGGAATTCGCCGCCATTTTTGGCCTCTTTTACCACCTTTTGTTGCAGTAATTGACGAATGATGAGACATTTTTGTTGGTGAAGATTTTTTTAATAATTTAAGTTTATATCCTTTAGGACAAACGGGCGTTTCGCATTGAATTTTTGTAACTAAATAAAAAAAATAAAAAAATAAAATAAAATTTATTATTAATATTAACAATTATTATTGTATAAATATTAAATAATTATATAATAAAATATTATTTACCATTTTTTGTTTCAATTGTAGTGATTTCAATAACTGTATGTGAAGTAACATCAGCATTATTTGTCGGAGCTGTTGACCTAACCTCACAATTTGTCTCATCATCCGGGCAATCTTTAATATTATTGCACCATAATGATTCATTAATGCATACATTACTTGTTCGACATAATTTCATATTAATTGGACATGGTTTACAAACACATCCACACAATTCAGTGATAACAGATCGTGTATTTGGATCATTGCAAGGATCACATATTTTAAATTCACAGACTGCAGCGCCACCCATTGCGCACAAACATTTCTGGCAATCCCCTGTTTCAAATGTCGTACCAACTGCGTATGAAATTTGATCAACGACACATGGACATTGTTGTTTTTCAACGCATTTTTCACCATTCCACCATAGATTTTCATTACATTGACATTTTGTTTCTGAATTTTGGAATATTTTATGACAAATATTACACGATGATTCAATGTCTTTCATTCCGATTGGTGATATTTGACTTTCGGCTGAAATTAAATTATCAAAAATTTTTTTTGTGGAGAAATGAGACAAAATATGTATTTATAACCTCTTATTAACAATTTCCCTACCAACTTAATCACGTAACTCTTTATTTTAGACAAAAAAGTAGAAATAAACTTACGATATGGTATAAAACATCCATGAATTTCTGCTTTGAGTCCAACATGATTGTGCCACTTGATTGGTTGAATTTTTAAAAACCTCGCACTAATAGGTTCATCAAAATAATTAATTTTCACTGTTTTATCATCAAAATTGGCTAGAAAAATTTTTTCTTCCCCATTTTTATCCAACATTTGATTCCAATTACGTTTATTTCCACCATAAAAAACTTTATACGCCTTTGTCCAAATATTATCACCACCTTTAGTTTCGATTCCAGTAATATTACGCGTTTCCAAAAAATCAAATTCAACATATTGATTCGGATTATCAAACTTCGGTCGCCATATTCCAGGCGATGATAATTTCAAATTAGGAATTAAATTATCCAACGTTGACGACGCTACAACTTGTTCTTCCACCATAATTCCACTGTCCAATCCCATTGGATCATCGCAGATAGGATTGTTATTCCAAACATCATGAACTGTCGTTAATAATGGTGCAATTGTCGTACTAATTTCATAATTACTAAAATGATCTTTACATCCAATTAAACCAACTCGAATCGCAATTGCATGATGCCAAGTTTGTGGATTAATTCGAATAACTTTAGCTTCAATAGGCTGGTCAAAAAATTGTCGTACAGGCGATGAAGAATCAATCGGACCATGAAATATTTTCGGTTTATGATTTTCTAAAACATATGAAAACGTTACGCCGCCATTTTGTAAAAATAAAACACGATAACTTGTGATATATTCATCAGCAACAGTTCCTTGAACAATAACACCATACACAGGTAAAAGATAAGGTAATATCACGTCAATCCATTGTTGAGTATTCATATATTTCGGTTTCCAATAAGTCCCCGTTGATTTAACGCCATCAAACAACGATAATTGCGCCATTTTGGGCTCGAATTCATCGCCAGCTGTTGAACTTGCATCAAATATCACCTCACCAGTAATAAAATTATCCAACAAACTTGTATATTGTCCACTAGCACATGGCACAGCAGGCGAAACTGTACTATGAACAATAATTGTATGATTAATCAAACTTTTAAAATCAGTAACGACACTTTCCGTGTTTAACCTCACTTTTTCCGTCGTTAAATCACATAAAGACTTATCACAAGTGTAATAATTGCTCAAACATTGACAATGTTCACACTGTGACTCTTCAATAACATCACCTGGTTTAACAAACTTGCCATCATGCGATTTACATGGACAATCTGATATTTCAACGCATGAATATTGATCGCGCCAATATTTATTCAACGGACAAGTGATTATTTTATCATCTGCAACACAACCAGCAACACAATCATTGTCTGAAATACAAATATTATATTTATTTAAACTATAACGATAATATTGACAAGTTTGTTGGCATTTAATTGCACATTTATCCCAATGCTCGCCAATTTTACAACGTTCTGTTGCCATTGTCGTTGATAAATTCATCAACAAATTACATTCAGGACGTATAATCAATACATTATTTGGCCAATCGCATATTTTTAATGTCGGATTGTACATCATATCAACTCCACAAGTTTTTTTCACCAATTTATTTCCATCCACCGACGGCGCGCATTGATAAAATTCATGACAATTATTCGGATGTGCTTGATATTGATGATTAATATCACAATTATCATAATCAATAGAAATTCCCGTTGTTCCTTCTACTTTATTCGTAGAAACTGTCGACAAATCATTGCTAAAACATCGACACAAAATACTAATTTCAAAATCATCGCAAGGCATCGAATTAATTCCATTGTTATTATCACAATACAATCCACGTTCTAAATTACAATCAGCATCATTCACCGTTTCTTTCGGTGTCTTATGATCCTTAACTGTCCGACAACGAATATCCACCATGTGATTCTTATCACAACGTGATGAATTAATCACTGACAATAGCTCCAACATCGTTGGCAAAGGTTCAATATCAATAAATAATTTATCAATATTATTTCCATTTAATTTCGGTGATTTCCGATTGAACCAAGCACTCCAACCGTCAATACAACGTTCGGATTCCTCCATTGGTACTGTGGAAGGTTCAATTGTAGTTGTGATACACGGCGCGCCATTACAAATTATTTTCGAACGACTGCAGTAACAAGTCTGACAATCATCGCTGCTAACTTTGTCGCCTTCATAATAAATAATGCCATCAATTTCTAAACATTTTGGTTTACATTCTGCACGTGGAACGCATTCTTTGAAGCTATCATTAGCATAAACAAAACCAATTGGACAGGATTTACTTAAACATCCTTCAATACATGCATCTTGATTGCATAAATGTTTGTTATCATGAACAATATGAATATTATCACAAGTTTCTTGAGGACACGTTGACATACATGGCGAATAATTGCTACAAGTTTCATCGCATTGAATCGGACATAATTCTTGCGATCTCCAACGTATTGGCACACCATGAATATTACATTCATGTGCATAAGCAGCCAATGAAGTGCACAAACATTCGCAATCGCCGCCACCATCGCAGCCACAAGTATCAAAAATGCATCGTTGAATAAACGGAGTAATATCAACTTCTGTATGACACAATTCGAATAATTCAGATTTTAATATTCCGCATTTTTCCGTTGCCCAAATTTTTCTTTCTGGATGAATAGCACATGTGTCAATGATATCACTAGATTCGGGACAATATGAATTTATTTTCCATGAATCGGCGAATAATTTTGATGATGATTCAGAAATTCCACCGGATGGTGATTTAAAATCATCTTCGCTATTGTCATTGTAATCGCCACAAAGACCTTTGGTGTGTCCTTTCCATTTGGGATCTAATTTAATATACACACGAGTGCCTTTATCCCATTGGACAATAATTCCCAAGTCTGGTACGTCTAAAAAGACGAATAAACCAACTTTTCTTATTGCAATACGTTTGAATTTATTTATCGGTAATGATTTTCCACGTGTTAAAGTTATAGTTTCTTGATTTTCACCTTTGCCTACGGTAAGTGTAATTGATTTTGAACATGTTACACCAATGCTACCGCAAGGAACATTTTGCATTGTAATATCAAATGAATCATCATTACCAAATGTACCTTTTGATAATATATAATCGCATATGCCTTGAAAATCAAATGATTTATCGTCAAATGTATTGAAATGTGAATCGCCCCATGCTGAACATATTCCTGGACAAATAATATTTGTACAATTCCATTTGCCATTATTACATTTACATGTATTACAATTTTCTTGAATTATTGAATTTTCTCGATAACTTTTACCGCCATGATAGCATGGACATTTTTCATATTCAACGCATTCACCACTTGGAACATCTAAAACATAACCTCTTTGACATACACAACCAGCGCGACATATTGCCGGTGATTGATTAATTATTTCATGCATATTACGACAAGTTCGTGGTGTAATTGGTTCACAATTTGTTACTTCGAGATGTTTTTTATTAGTACAAATTGTTTTTAAATTAATAGCAGCAGGATATTCCTGAATTTCAATTGGCGTTGCGGGAGAACATAACCACAAATCACCCGCGCATGCGCACAACTCTTGTGACTTAATTCCAGGACGAATTTCACGATGTCCTGCACTAAATTCCATGCCATTATATTCACAAGGACATTGTCCAATAGGAATACATTCGCCATTGATGTCTAGAGTTTCACCATCAGGACAATTGCATCCTTCAACGCATTCTTGACGACAATTTTTATTGAAGGTTATGTCACTACACGATCGTGTACAACTGTTACCACAAATTTGATATTGTTGATTGTTTGGACAATGCAATTGACAAATATCAATATCTAAACGCCAAAGAATTTTTATATCAACTGCAGCACATTCTTTTGCATATGCAGCAAATGTTGGACATAAACAATATTCAATATTTGTTTCACATGCGCACATATCGTACATACAATCGTCATAAAATGATTGTGGATCAACGTGCCAATGACAATTTGAAAATGTTTCACTCCAAATTTTCGAACAATAATTCTTTGATGTTTCATAACGTTCTGGATTTATTTCACATGTATGTTTGAATTGTTTCACTGGAATATCATTACATTGTTCAGATGTTTTCCATTTATTTGCAAATGGAATAACAGATTGTTCAATGTCGCCCATTGGCGTAAGAAAATCGTCTTTCTGATTGGCTGTAAAAGTCCCACAAAGACCTTTTGTTTTATCATTAAATTTAGGCGGTGCATTAATATATATTCGTGAAATTCCATCCCACCATATTTCCAAACCATTTTCCATATTAATTATTATGAAAATACTACTGGCAATACGAATTTTTGTATTTGATATTTCAAATGGAAGTTTTGTTATTTCATCACCATTTATTAGAACTTGATGATGTTGTTTTAGTTTAATTGTTATATTTCCTGCGCGGATTGTTACCGATTTTGTACACGATGGCGCATCACTCGATAAAGAAGTCAGTCCCATAACCTAAAAAAAAAATGATAATTAATATTTAATTATTAATAATGTAAATAATATTTTATAAAATATTAATTCACCTCTGAAATAGCACCAGAACATGCAACATTTTCTGTTTCAACACTGTAATTATCTCCTTTAATCATATAATAATTACATTTTCCCATAAAATCATAACGTTTTCCATCAAATGTTACATAATGAGGATCACCAACGGCTGCACAACGAGCTGTGCATAATAATTCTGTACAAATCCATTTGCCTGATGAACAAGTGCATGAATTACATTTTTTTGGAATTTTCGCACCAGGTTTAAACAATTTTCCACGTAAAGTACAAGGACATTTATCAATAGAAATACATTTTCCCTCATGTAAAACAGTTTCATCTGGACAAACACAACCTTCTTCACATTCAAAATCATCTGGTGAATTAATTTTCATATCACCGTTGCAAGTTGCTTGTGATTTTGGTGCACAAGCTTTGTATATTTTTCCTCCTGTGCATATCATTGCTAAAAAGAAATTAAAAAAATTAATTATTAATTAATGTTTATTTCCGATAATAATTGATAAATATAAAGTAATATTTTTTATACTCACGACAAATATCATCGGAATGTTGCCATGCAATTGAATTAATTATACGATCATGATAACATTGTCGTACATAAATATTCATTGTGTTGCATGCACATTTTCTTCTATCAATTTCTTTACAATTGCAATAATCTAATTGACAAGTATTTTTTAACATTGATAAATCAACGACTGTTAAACAAGCGTCGAATCTTTTATCCGAAAATAATTGTGAACAGAATATTGTCGCTTGTTGTGATAAATCCGTTGTTGAATCACAAGAATTAATATCATTTATTGATAACTCTTCACAAGTTTCTGGAAGGTAAAATTAAATTTATTATTTAATTAATCATTTATATTACTTGAGTTAAGTATAAAAATAACTAAATAAATTAATTAAATATAATAAATTAAATTGCTGCAACTGTTTTTTCTTTGAAACTGTTTCCTAACCTAAAAAAAAATACAAAAGGCGGGAATTTACCATCGAAATTGTTGACTTTCCAATCAGATATAAATGTTGCAATATTTTTTGGTTTACTATAATCGCGAGTAGTTTTATCATCGTTTATATTTCCATTCATACGACCGCATAATCCACCAGTTTTATTCCACAATGATTCCAGCGCTTTAACCTGAACAAAATGGCCGCCGTCCCATTTAACAGTCGCGCCAATAGAATCCAGCGAAACAATAATAAAATTCGCCGCCATTTGTATACGCATTCCAGGAAATTGTCCGGGAATGGGTAGAATTTTCTTTCCCATTTTAATTTCTGGATATCCATCATCATTTAATTTCAATAAATATTCCTTTTCTTGTATATAAAATTTCAGTAATTTATAACACAATCCACTATTATTTTTACAACCAAAACTATTTTGTGAGGTTATGGTAAAGCTTCCATCTTGAATTTCTTGAATTAAAGTATAAGAACAAACGCTATCAAAGCTATAAATAGCACCATCAAATGTTTTATAATGAATTCCACCCCATGTAAAACAAGTTTTTGGTTTTGGAGTATTTTGATTAACAATCATTGAAGCATCATTTAAATTTTCATAATAAATATCATGAATGTTATTTATATTATTTTGTTCGATAGTTGAATTAAAATTACGGATATTTTTCACATCCTAAATAAAAATAAATTTATAATTAATATTTATATAAATAATTTAAATATCATTGTAAGAGCAAAAAAAAATTGTTAATAATCATTTTTTGTACTTACTGATTTTTTTACAGTAGAAATATCATTTTCACTTTGATTTATCGATGACAATTTTGATATTGAAGTACCTTGGATTATCCAGGAATGATTTGTTATTTTAATATAAGAATTTTGGCTACTTTCAATTGGTACAATTTGATAATCAGATCCAGTTTTGCATTGTGGTATTGGTTCAGGTAAAAAAATGCCTTTATCATAACTGCAAATATATTCCGGAGCTGGTGGAAATGTAAAATCAACACCAGGTGGACAATTCAAAGTACAAGAAAAAGAATTTGCATCGCCATTGCAATTATATCCACCATTAAATGCGAGTTTTTGAACATTGCATTCATCTTGTGCTGTAAAAAATGAATTTTATCATTTCAATGATTGAATTTATTATTTAATTTATAAATAATTATTAATTTGCTTACAATATTGACACTGGGGTCCACGAAATGTTTGGGGACATTGGCAGACATTCAATGGAAGACAAACACCACCATTTTCACACGGTGGTGAACAAATTGCTACAAATAAAAAAAAATAAGTGAGGTTAGGTTGACTATTTTAATAATTATTTGAATTAATTTGTGTATAAAGCAAATATTTATGTTTGAAATAATTTATTTATTGTTTAACAAACATTATTGCCTTTAATAAATCAATCTTACGTTGACAATCTGGAATTGTGATCCAATGTGACCTTGATGGAACCCAATTTCCATCACGACAATGTGAAATTGCGATTGCTGAACCGTCTGGGAATACAAAATCCTTTGCACATGTAACAGTACACGTTCTAAATAAACAAATGAACAAATAATATTAACAATTTAAGGAATATAAGAGTTGAATAAAAATATTTATACAATTCTGCTTTGGAGTAATGAATAAAAATGTTTGATAGAAAAAATAATTGTTACTTTGTATTGCAATGTCGACGTGAATTTTGTACGGGTGGTGGAAAATTTAAACATGGTTTTATTTCATATTGACACTGGGGTCCAGAAAAATTCTCTGCACATTCACATTCATTTGGATTTATACAAATTCCATTATTTTGGCATCGTGGCAAACAAATGGCTGAAAGAAAAAAAATTTAATTAAAATCAAAATTATTATGAGATATTTTTCGTTTTATTTTGGATTAATACATACGTTCACAGTGTGGTAATGTTGTCCATTCAGTTCCATCAATTTGCCATTCGCCATTGTGACAAATAATTGATAATTGATGTTCGCCATTTGGGAATTGATAATTTTTATGACATTGTGCTCGACAACTGTATTATTTATCATGTAAAATATAAAAATGAATAAATATCCAACACATTACTATTATCTGATGCAAAAAAGGAAATAAAATGATATAATAGTTAGCTAAGATGAAATTAAAAAGAAAAAATTTTCACATTTCTAACCTAAAAATTTTATGATCAAACAAAAAATTAAAATTATAATTCAAGTATGGGAAAATTATTTAATCAAATATCATCTTTATAAATTAAAGAAATTGTGACACTATTTTATATTATTCAAGTTTATGAAGTAGTTATAAATATTATTTTTAATTATAGTATAACGATTCCTAACCTCACTTTTGAGCATTTAATACTTCCATAAATGGGTGCTGTTGGTAGAGTTTTGCAATCAATGAAATTATTTTTTTTAATTGGAGGTTTATTATTCTTCACAGCAGGATAATGATTCGTTTTTATTGGTCTATAATCATCATTGATCATTACATCTTCGTTCCTGATAAAAGAAAATGAAAGACAATTACACAATATGTATTATAATTACACTTTTATTGAACTCACGAGTTTTTATCTTTATCAGGATTTGTTTCTGCCGGGAAATTATTTTCAGAAGTTATTGCAGAAGAAATCAGTATCAAAAGACACAAAAAAGATGTCAGCAACATCATTTATTGCTTTTTAAAATATCATTTATCGACAATAATCAAAAAATAAAATTCGAATTTTCATATTATGACAAAAATAAACGGACAATAATTATTATTAACATCTACTTGGATGAAATGTTTTTTATTCAATGAAATCATTTAATATTTACGCTTCTCTATTTATATAAAAAATAAATCGTTTTCTGAAGGAAACGGATAACCGATAAACTTGGGACGCGTAGCGCGCGCCATGATTTGATAAAAATTAATTGATTTAAAAAATGGGTCAACTAAATTAGAATTGTTTTTTATTTATATACATAAAATGCTGTATGATAACATATTCCCCCTTTTCCGGGGGTTCCCCATATTATTTATATACTTTTAAATGACTTTCAAAGATGATATTCAAAAATTTTGAGGTTATGGTCATGGGTATTTTATACTTTTATCATCATGATGATTAACTACGGATATGATTCATGAAATAAATTGAAAATATTAGTAAAAATTGGAATAAAATATACAAATTAAAAAGCTAATTATATATTCCATTATCTTTTGATTAAATAAATATTAATTTTCCATTTTGCCACAGCGACAAATTTATTTTATATCTGTTAATACATTTATGTAATGGTAATAATAAAAATGTCTCTAATATTAATATTACCAGTCGAGATTAGATAACTCAGGTCAAACCACAACGTTAATTAATAAACTGATTAATTAATTAATCAAATAAATACAACCAATTATACAATCCTAACCTCAAAGTCATAAATAAGGAAATGCGTTTTATTATTATCAAATATCTTTATTTTATTTTCATTCAGCCGTTTTGTATAAATAATAATTAATCTTTATCACTATAAATATAACCGTCTTGATATTCATAAAGTTTAACAATCAAAAAAATTGATGTAACAATTATAAAAATTATATTTTTCTTGGACGGATTATTTGTAGATAATTAAAATTAAATACAAATTTCATTTTAATTTCACAATAATCGTGTATAAATATATCTATCGATTATAATTAACATTTGTAAATATTATTTTATGTAAATATAATAGCTGTAATCAGGCAGAATAATTATTTTGATCTGTAAATTATTTTAATCAATCTCTAAAACTATTATTTAATACTGCTATGAAATAAAAATTGCAAACATATAATTCTATTTGACAATTCATTATTTCACCTATTTATTTATGCGACAATTTATCTATTTAATTAATGTCTCAATTATTTACTATACTATTTATTAATAAATAGTATTCAAAATTTTGAGGTTATGTTTGCGTATAATCGCGATTGATAAATTGCGCTGGTTCTTCATATCGCGATCGCCAAATTTCATAATAAATATTTTGAGTTATATTATCAAAATATGTGATATTAAATTCTTCAGTCAACGCCATTTTCCAAACCTAAATAACAATTAATAATCAATTATAAATATACAAATCAACATTAAAAAAAAAAAATGGAAATAAAAATAAAAATTTATTTCAACACTAAAAATTAAGTGTAAAAATATAAATATTAAAATTATTCATTGAATATATAAAAAGAAATCACAATATAAATTAATATTAAATAATTTACCTCGTTTTCTGATAATTTCGTTGGCGCCATTTTCTTCCCATAATAATTCATACAATTAAAAACATTTAAATGATATAAAATATAATTAATTGTATATAATTTATCAGATTCAGTGACGGAAAATGTTATTGACTTTGTTGAACAACAATTTTTATCATCTGGTGGATATAATGCATGTGTAAAATAATTTGATGGTCCAACATAACCCCAAAATAATAATTGCAATGAATAACCATGAAATATTCCTCTCATACGATAATCTCTTGTATCAATTGGATAAATATTCAACATTGATAAATGTTTACCAAGATAAAAATCTTCCTTTTTCCAATATTTTCCACTTGATGAACATTTATAATTATCATCAAATGTTTCTACTATTTTTTTAAATGCACCACGACTTAAAACATATCCAGCTTGTGCAACATTGTAAGCTTGACCCCAAAAATAAATTGGATGTCCTAAATAATAATCATTATTAAAATCCAATCCAGCAACAAAATATCGTAAATTTTCCAACAAAATCATTGTATCATCTTTGATAAAAATTGTCCATTGTAATAATTTATTATCAATATTCCATATATAATTCATTGTTTCACACAACATTTGCCATGATGATGTTAATTTTATTGGTAATTTAATTACTGGTAATTCATTGTCTATTAATTTTTCACTGAAGAAATATAATTTATTGCAACGTGAACCCCAAGTATTATTTATTGCTTTAGCTAGTTTTAATTTATTTACAAATACAATGCAAATAATGTGAATTTTTTTTTCCAACCATTTTGATTCCAACAATGTATTATTATTATTATTGTTTAATAATTTGTAATAATATTGATAATAATCAATATTAATATTTGATATTTTAATATTATTTGTTTTCAGCCATTTTTGATACTCCAAATGTTTTTCATTTTTATTTTTTATTCGCCATTTTCCATTGATTAATTGATATTTTTCATTTTTACATAATTTCGATGTTTCATCATTGCAAATATTATCATAATTATTAATTGATTTTAAATTGATAATATTATTATTATTAATTTTTTGAATTTTATATGTAAATAATGTTGCGATAAATCCAATGAAAAATCCGATGATAAATATCGATTTACCTCTCATCAAATTCACAAACATATTGTTAATAATATATTGATAAATAATGTATAAACAAATAGTTTGTATGAATGTTTAAACATATTTTGTGGAATGTTTGTAATCATAACCTCAAAAAATTGTCACGACGGAATAATTAAAGCAAATTTAATGTAGGTTAAATTACATAACCTCAAAAGTGTATGAAAAATGTACTTTACTGTGTTTTGTTAAACATTTGATTATTATTATAACATTGTTTCCAAACTTTCACATTGTTTATAATATTAAATAACAAATTTGTGTATAAAAATACATATGAATGTTATAATAATTAATAAAAAATTGTGAAATAAAATACACAGTAATTACGTGGCTTTTTTTTTTCTCAGCTTATTTATTTATTATTTATTATGTATTTTTTTTTTACGCGCCTAGAAAATGTCTAGTAAATATTTCATGGGGAATTTAATGTTACTATTGTTTGAAATAAAACAATGATATTTTTTTTTAATTATTTGAATTTTATCGATAATCGATATTGTCGAGATTTTTTTATAAAAGTATAAAAAAATGATAAATAATGTATTATATTTACATAATATAAATAGAATATTATTGTAAAAATATTGTTAAATATTTTCCATTTATATATTTATTACAATTAATTATGTAAATAAAAGAAATATCTAAATCGATAAAAAAGTGAGGTTATGAATACTTGAATTTTTATTTTAACAATATTAAAACTTTCATTTATTCATTTTTCTATTACAATTCAACAAGAGAATTAGTTAATTAAAAATATAAACAAAATTGTCTGAATATTAACGAGGAAAAAAAAATAAATAAATTGACTAATAAATGGCAATTATATTAAATCGTAAATTGAAAAAACATTTTACAAAGTAAATTATTCAAAAAATGAGTAATTCTTATCGTATCTACAACTTCATTAAATACACATTAAATAAATATTATCAAAATTACTAAATCTCGTGATAATATTTGGATACTAGCTGACATATTTTCAAAAACTCATTACACATTAGTTCAACGCAAAAAAAAAAAATTATCGATAAAATCTTTGTTCAATTTGTAATCCCATAAGGTCGTAAATGATAAATTAAATATTCCAACACATACATCATATTCGGTGGCACATAATGAAAAGAAATAGCATTATCTGAACAACAATCAAGACCATCTTTTGTTTCATGATAAGCCATTTTCCAATACCAAACATTTTTTTCTAATTTCTTTAATTTCGGTATAATATGATTCTCAGGAATCATAGGAAAAAATCTACCTCTTCCGTAAATATCACGTGTATCAACTGCTTTGACATCAACATTATAAAGACATTTTCCCATTTCAACGTCTTCATCGCCGCCATTATCTTGACGACATTTATCTTTATCTGGCAGTGAATCTTCGATAAATCGACGCAACGCTTCTTTGCTAAGAACATATCCTGCACCACCACTCATGTATCCTTGCTTTACAAATGGTTTTAATCGACTGCCAAAGTACAGAGGATCTGATGAATTATATGATGATAACATAAGTCGTAAATTTTCCACTATAACATAACTGTAAATAAGAATTTAATTAGGTTAAATATCATTAATAAAATATACTTCAATTTATTTAAGTAGAGTATTACTAAGAGAGTTGTAAAAAAATTTT
>JAQQBR010000006.1:1882402-1892589 GCA_030347285.1 Microctonus hyperodae
TACATATAATTGCCATGATATTTTTTTTATTATTTCCCATGATATTCCAACGAAAATGTTAATTGTCGACTATATATAACGATGCTGGTGCACAATAAATGATGGCCGCGTGTGCAGACAACGATCGTTAAACATTCTAACGAATGCGCAAGCGCCAAAGGAGAGTCTTCATTACATGAGATTTTAACGATTCGGAAATGAGGCAAATTTGTGTGGAGGGATTCCAATCATTAACCACCATTATCGCGCGCATTGGCCAAAAAGTACTTTGCAACAAGCAGGTTTGTGCTTGCACGAGTCTGTTCACTCAAGAAACCTTTTCTACTGCTGGTGCATCATCACTACTACTGTAACAGTCTTTCATGAGAATTTATCTCATCATTTCTCTCACTTGCCTTTCTTTATATCAATCCGTCTTCCTCTTCTTATACCTCTTTATATGCCACCAATGGAATCATTGGCCGCGCGTTTATACATAAAGATGCCAGAGTGAGGCTTCACAATCCTGCTAATCGTGTAAGGAGAAATGAAAACGAGTATAGTGCAGGTCATTTCTTGGAACAAAGATTCGCGCGCTGAAGGGAATATATAAGAATACATTTAAGAAATTTATATACTTGTATTTGTAATTTTTATTTATTGGTCAATCGCGTTTTTCACTGGAATATTCTCACGAATTTTACACGACTTCCGGCCTCAGGTTAGTAAATTTATAGCGAAATAATAATTGTTTAAAAATTTTTTTTACATTCTATAAATTGTTGATTAATTAATCAGATGATTAGTTTAATTATCGAATTAATTTTTCAATATTTTTATTCAATTAATAAACAATTTTGTCGTGGGATTATTTCAGAATTTTTTGGAATAATTTGACATTTTTTTTTTGCTGTTAAATTTTTTAAAAATACTTGTTAATTTAATTTTTCATTTTTTAAACTATTCACTTGATTATCAACGAATTAATTAATTGAAATTAAAAAAAAAATAATCATGAAATTAATATTATATAATTATTATTTAATTAATCAAAAAATTTTTCCTGAATTTATGAAATAATTCATTTTTTTTTTCATTTAAAAATCTTTTCTCGATTATCAAAATTTTTTATACAATAATTCTACACATTAAGTTAACAATATTAATAACAAAAAAAAATATATCTACACATTTATATAAATAAATAAATAAATAAATAATTGTTTTGATAATTTAATTTCAATTTGATAAAAAATAAAATTAATTTCTTCGAGTTGAAATAAATTATTTAAAATATTAATTCTCAGAAAAATTATTTATCAATTCAAACAATTCATTCCAGAGAATTGAAATTAAATAATAATAAAAAAAAAATTCCAAGAAATTTCCGCCAATTGTCAATACAAAAAGAAAAATATAACATTATAAATTTCACAGAATTAATGAATAATATTCGCAATATAAATTTATATTTTTATTTAAATCAAGATAAAATATTAAATTATTATTATCTCACACACATATACATATATATCATCTTATAGACATATATACAGTAATGCAATGGCTTGTGGGATAGCGTGAGAATAATAAAAAGGACGCAGTGATAAAATAAAGTAGAATAACGCGAATAAACTTTATGCATGTCGCGTGTATATTTATATACATCCATATATACATCTATATCTGTAACTGTATCTTGACTATAATCCTCGATCTCGTAGGCGGCGGCGCCATATTACAATTTGCTAAGAACCAAGAGTAATAGCAATTAACAATTAAACCAATAACTCTGCAATTGGTGATTCCATCAATGAATTTGTCGTTCCCACAGAAGGGAAGAAATAATTTTACCACGAATATATATACACTAATTTTTATATTATAAATTTTTTATCTACTTCATACACTCCTTGAAATTAAAAAAAAAAATTAAATAGAATTTTTTATTTACAATATCAATTTTTTTCTTAGATTTATTTTAAATTTTTATTCAATTTAAAAATTTTTTGAATTATTTTTATTAATTTTTAGAAAATAAATTTCCAAAATTTATTTCACTATAAACCCCTCCCTCACACTATTATAAATAATAATAAAAAAATTCCAGGACGTTTCAAAATTTTTTTATTCACTTTTAATTAAATAAAAAAATAAATTGGTAAATAAAGGGAATTTTTATTTGAACTTATTTAAAAGTTATAAATTTAATCGCGTGGGCAAATCAATGATCTATACCACTACTTATTCATCCCCCTATTTTACATGTATACATGTATATAAAATATAAAATGATCATATACATTAATTAAATAATCAATATTTATAGAGTTGATTATTTGTGTGAGCAAACGGCGAGCCATCATTCTGAAATTAATTCGATTGTGTCTTGGATATTATACGTGGCTCGTATATCGCTTAATAGGCGCCATATTGTTCATAACGACGCAGTAAATATGGACGCGAGCAAATGAAGACGATAAATTGTCGAACGCCCCCGCTGTCGGCACCGTTTCTTCATGTCCCTCCCTCGTTTGGTTATTCCTCACTTGTTTTCTCTTGCTCTTAATCGCTTTGTTTATTTTTAATTTATTTTATTTTTTTTTTTATTAATTACCGACCCCTTCTGTGAATTTATTAATCCATTCATTCAATCAATAACTACCAAATGACAATAACTAATTTATATTACTCCACTATTTATCGATTTTTCTTAATAAAAACTGAAAAGAAAAAAATTTTTCTTTTATACGAATTAAAAGTCATTAAAAATTGACGACAATTTTAAACAATAAATAAATGTATTTATAAATTAATTAAGCTGTAATTTCTATCGATAAATAACCACCCTAATGGAAATGTTTAATTACAAAACGGGAGATTAATATCGTTATTTATTATAACAATAAATAAATCCCTTGTGACAATTTATTTATTACAATTTCTTGCGTCTGCGTGTTTATATATTTATTTATTTATATATATTGTCACTTAACTCCCCCTCATTTGGGGCTGCTTATTTTATAATCAATTAGTACCCAGTTATATATTTAAGTTTGCGCGTGCGCGGGATTTTATCGCGATGATGGAGAATTTCCATTCAGTGGGGGCAAAAGTCGAAGGGGCACAACCCTCGAGTTTCTTTTTTTTTCCTCGTTCTTTTTTATATTCACTGGTGTAAGCGGCTGGTTGGACACACAAGGGGGTAGGCGCGCGCACAAAGTATTATTTATATAACCGGCAACAGGCTGATGAGTGGCAAGATCCGTCTCCCTTTTTATTAAGAGATTAGACACTGTTGGGAGGGAGAGGAGACTTCATGTTTGTTCCTGTTTTTGAAGTAGCAGGAAATGTTTATTTGGATTTTTAAATCAAAGGAAAGTAGTATAGTGAATTATTTTTGAAATTTGATACGAAATTTGTGTTGAAGATCGATGATAGAAATTTTTAGTAGACTTGTATATGAATTTTTTTTTTAGTTTCTAGTATACAGATTTATTATTTCACAGAACTATTATATCCTTTTAGTTTATAGTCCTGCACTCTTCCATATAATTGTCATTTCGCAAGAAACCACTGTTCCACCGTCTAGACAACCGTAATTTCAGCGAAAAAGAATCTATATAATAAAAAAATAACATACTACTACAATTTATTTATTCTCAACATCAAAACAACATTTCTAATCATTCCGATTTGTTTTTTATTTTTCACGAACAATAAACACAAAATTTTCAATATATTTTCACGCGGAAATTCCTTCTCCGACGGTTTAAAATTCATTCATGCAATGATAATGAATACAATAGAAAATAAATAAATAAACAAACACAAGGAAACATAAATAGTTCTTCCTGTTAAATCGCATTTTGATTGTCACATAAAAGAAGAAGAAAAATTCATTTCTTTTTTTTTTCTCTCTATGATGGACACTCGATCCTGCACGAACTTGATAAGCCTGAGGGTATTTCACACTCGGACAAACCTTGTATCGTAGCCGAACGTTAATGTAGCGTTATTTAACTCAGTTACCGACCCCAACTCTGAAGAAAAAAAAATATAAAAAATAAAAAAAAATAAATAAAACGTAGGAGTCTGTTGGTTTCCTATCACTATACATTCTTTGCCTTTGGTACAATATATATAACCCCATACATAGCTTTTTGAATGGCGAGGGGGATGCTCGTTGTCCCGTGAAAACACCAAACGGGAGCGGTGACACGCATAAAATAGCGAAGAACCAGCCCTCGATAATTTTTTTTTCTTATTTTCCTGTTAGATATGTGAGATAATGTACTCGAGTGTGAGGGAGGGTGTATAGCGATTCGTTGCGATGATGATTTAGCTGGGAAAACTTTAATTTTATATTAAAAACCCAATTGGTAAAAATACCCAATTTCAAAAAATTATTATCACGTTCCGAATTGGATTTTTTGTACTCTTTTACTTCTTTCAATGGTTAATTAATCATCCTGTGACTTTGTCCGAAATATTTATTCTATATTGATTCCGGAAAACCTTTTCAAATTGAGTTTTGAACCCATTTTGTTACTTTTTGCGTCCAGTATTGTCGAAAATTTTATAAAATCCTCATAAATAATTACAGAAGCGTACATGCAACAGGTGAACTATTTAGTAACTGCAGTAATTAATCAAATGGAAGCCTTGACTTGGAAACCCTTTGCAAATGTTTCATTGAATGGGAATAATACAAATTTCAGGGAAAAAAAAATTTTCCAAATCATAATCGCCGTTACGAATTTTTTTGTTGGACTTTCCAGTTTATTATATTGTTAGGGGAAGTGAACGAATGCGTTTTCTAGTTTTCATATATGTACATGAGAATCAGGGGTTGGTTGGTTTGACGTCGTATGACATGCATTGCCACGTGACTAGTTTACTAACTTGACAATCACTGCCTCGCTACTACGCCGGACGAATGTTAAATATCGGATATTCAAATAATCTCAGTTTGTATGTTTCCAGTAGCTCTGAACTCACACACGGTCGTTCCGTATGCGTCCATCGTAAATGGATGATATAGAAAAGAAGCAAAAAAAAAAAATAAACGTATCTGATCGATTGACGTTGTATAAAATATATTTTGTGAATGTTCAATGCGAAATATTTCAAGCTGTTCTGACAGAGAGAATGGAAAATTATGGATTTAATAAAGTTGAGTTGTAGTTTATAAATGGATATTTGATATTTAAATATCATGATGTCGTTGATAAATGAGAATACGTGAAAAATGATTATATTGAGTTATGGGAAATTTTGTATTGGACATTTGGATTTTTTATGAACGTATCTTCTAAAATATGGTGTCCAGTGTTAGACAGTAATCCATAGATCACTTGTAACACCACACAAGCAAAGGAATGTGTAGAAAATGTGAGGAAATTGCGAATTTCGCATGGACCTTGCGTACCAAATTCGGAAAACTATTCCTTCACTTTTTCCTACACATGAAGCGGAAATACCTTATTTTATATGCATAGTCTCATTTCCTTATCGAATATTCTACGTTACCAAATTCCAAAAAATATTCTCCCAGCATTTACTTCTATATAAAACAATTCATTTTATATAAAATCATTTGAATTATTATTTGAATGGTTTGACAACCATTCAATTAACTCCACGATAAATTAAAAAATATTCAATCTTAACACCAGAATCATCATCAGAATCAAATGTATAATACATAATTTCAAACAAAAATATTAAATTTTGAAACCATTAATTATGGCGGCAATGGTTGTCAAACCATTTTATAAAAATTTGGACGAAAAATAACAATCATACGATTAAATCGTGGAAGATTATAATTCAAAAAATTATAAATTACATTTTGTCGTGTCTCGCGCATCTGTGACTCATCAAAAGGTAGAAAAAAATATATATAATGTTCAAAAACATCTGCAAGTTACAACGAAAAACACCTTAATACACCCGTTTTATATTTTATATGCCTATATTTATAGTTATGTATTTAGTTGGTAGCACGTGCCCCGCTTCAGGCTAACTCACATATTTTTTTTTTCCGTCCCTTAGTCGGATGCATATTGTGGCTAAATGGGTGTAAGTTTCATTATAGCGATAGCGCCAGCTCAAAACCACATCGTGACTCTACACACATGCACAGTAGTGGCCTCTCATCACAGTATACACGTATATCTTTGACCTAACTGTTCATCAAGGCCCTTAAACTACATCTGCTACAAATCTACTCTTTATATTTCAGTTTCCCTCACTCAACCATACCATATTTGACTGTATTTATCTGTCTATCTGTCGATAGATAATCGATACAAACTGCCATGTGTCACTTTACTTTCGTGCAATGTCAATATTACTTACGCTAAAGTCGGAAAAGATAGAATTACTATTTAATTTAGTAGTTAAGTAGTTATATTAATTTGTTTTATTATTTTCATATCAATACGGGTTTGTAATAAATAACAAATAAATTATTAGTGATAATTTTAATCAGTAGCAAATGAAAATAAAAAATTCTACGTGTCTTTTTTTTTTTGAAAAAGAATATAGAAAATTTTTAGTGATATTAATTAATAAAGTTATAAAAAATAAAAAAGGGTAATAGAAAAATATTGAAAATTATAAATTTAATTTGATCTGAAAAATTCCAGCGCAATTATTACGACACAGTAAAATTTTAATTTATTTACCTGATAAAATGAACAAGCTAAAAAAAAATAACTTTTATCTGATAAAAAAAAATTCTCTATAATTTATTAAATAAAAATTCATCCAAGTCTACCTTTCGCTCTCTTCCTCACTAAACTACTTAAAAAAAAATCTCTTATCACCATAAACAAAAAAATAAAAATATAAGAAAGGAAGACAGGAAAAGAGTAGTAGCCACGTGCCTTTAAAAACAGCACGCGACCAACCTAACGGTTTTGGGCACTCACCCCACAATCCACACTGAAAACCAGTCTCCAATCTCGTTCCTTTTCTCCCTAATTCTCTCTCCTTCCCTCGATCTATCTTCATATATACATATATATCCAATATGTACACAACTACAACACCCCTTCTCACCCTTATGACCAGGACAACTCTCTCTGGCAGCTTAAAACATACGAGGTAACACTGTTATTCTATTGGCGGTTCATATTCCCCCACGTTCATGTTCCTCCTTCAATTCTTCACTCGTTCGC
This sequence comes from Microctonus hyperodae, assembly GCA_030347285.1. Lineage (NCBI taxonomy): Eukaryota > Metazoa > Arthropoda > Insecta > Hymenoptera > Braconidae > Microctonus > Microctonus hyperodae. The sequence continues at coordinate 1,889,569 of JAQQBR010000006.1, forward strand.
TCGTGTTCGCCAACTCCCCACTACTTTTACATATGTGTATCTATATATAGCTGTGTTGTGTATATGTGAGGGGACCCCCTAAGCGCCAGAATGACGCTCTAGTATATGACAATATGTATATATTTATTTACATATATAGAAGGAGGGTAATTTTTGCGATTTTTCAATTTTTGTTTTATTTTTTTTTTTAGTTTGAAAAATTTATTTATTTCTTTTGGGGTTGGTTTTTAATTTATTTTTATTTGTTAGGAATAGAGGAAAATTAATTACATGATGTGAAGATTAATATTATTAATTGTTTTATTGTTATAAATAAAATATTAGCTTAATTAATTGATAATGAAAATTTTTTAATTTTAGTAACGTAATTTAATTCAATAAATTATATAAAAATTTTTTTACACTGAATTTATGATAAATTAATACGATATTAATGTGATTTAATTTTTTATAAATAATAATTTGAATATTTGTAATATTAAAAAAAATTGGTTATATTTAAAATTTATTTATTTCATGTAAAATAATTATTTAGATTTAATATAAATTTTTTCGTTGAACTTTGATGAAAAATTTGTATTAAAAACAGTTGATCGACAAATTTTCAGTGGACTTTTACACAAAATTCATCGTGGGACTGATGCCCATTCAGGCCCAGTGAATAAAATATAATCGAATGATGCAAGGCCCTAATAAAATTGTAAATCGCTTGACAGTCCAATGAATACAAACGCAAACTAGGATATATACCTCCCCCGTACACATTTATACACACTCATACACAAATATAAATCCCCCGTTGGGACTGTTTGGGCCCGCGTCACACGTCTTTGTTACGAGTTGCATAACCAAACGAATATGAACAGAATAGCGATGTGTATGACGATGATGATGACGACGACGATGATAATGATGAAGAAAAAAATAAATACATAGATGGAGCAGATGCATTTTTTGGGCCTTAAGGAAATAATAAAAAAAAATCCCTCCACGCTCTAATGCGATCGTGTGTATATATTTTTCTATACACAAATATACATTTATTTTTTTTTCTCTGATTTATTTATTCGTACCTTCAGATATTTTCAACACTACAGTTGAATATTATACATTTTTTTTTCGTTCTTTAAATTATATTCTCAATGTTGTTACAGTTCTGCTTTGATAGAGGTGTATCGTTAATATATATTAGTCGTAAAATTGAGGGGCAAGCATGACCGAACGAATAAATAAATTCATACAAAGAAAGTGAATAAAAAGATGAACGCGCAAATGCGCAAAGGAATAAATAAAAAATATATTTTTGTAGGCGGGTGTTTTATAATTTATATTTATTTACAAGTTTAAAAAATTTACAGGGATGAAATTAAATTTTGGGCCTGTGAAAATAACGATTTTTCATTGTCCTGTTTGTAAATTAAAATTCATTAATTCATTATTCAATGACGTATTTTTATTTTTATTAATTTTATACATCTCATTTTTTATTTATTCACAGTCTTTTTTGAAACAATTTCCCATGAAGATGTGGATGAATAAATAAATTCAATCACGGGGGAATTGTTAGAAAAAAAAAAACGAACGATTAATTAGAGAAATATAATTTATTTATTTTTTGTTTTTTAATTTATTCTAAACAGGTTCTAATGTAGAATTCATTTATCCTCAGGTGGCATTGTATACTCTGCCAATTTTTTCATCACCTGACGTTTTCCGTACACATGCATCACTGGACGCTGTCCTCCCCTTTCAAATAAACCCCAAATTTCGGGCAATTGCATAAGGTCAGGTTCTAAAGAATTTCGTAGATACAAAAATGTTTATGTGTGTATTGGGTCAGGGCCACGTGACCATTCTATACATTTGTGAGATTGATTTGGTCGAGGGTGAGGTACAAAATACAACAAAAATCAAAGACAGCTGTGTGTTCGTTCTACCTCACGAAAAAAAAAAAAGAAGAAGATCTAAAACCAGGAGCATTTTACCTCGATTTTTCAATACCAATACGCGTGGGTGATGGATCGTGCGTGTTCTAACGTGTTATTTTTACACGTAATAATATTAAATAATATACAATACTACATTATGCAACGAAGAATTATTCCAATGAATTTTCATTTTAGTATTAATAATAAAAATTATAAAACGTAAAAGATAATTTTTATTTTTGTTAAAAAAAAAGATTTAGAATTACAAATATATTTTTCTCTAAATTATTTATTTACATTTGATGGATGGATATTATTTATGTGAATAAAAAATTAAAATATATTAGTATTTATAATATTAAAAATGGCGGTGGGGTTGGAGTATTTAATTGGAGAAAATTATTTTAACGGTTTTAGAAATATAGTTATAGGATAATGTATAAAATTTTTCGGTTGTCTGTTTATTAATAGGCTTCGAAGGATTTTATTAACGCGGGAAAATACGTCGCGATGAAAAAACCGTTGATGTGACGTAATTCCAAATGATTTTTAAGGTTAACTTTTTTTCTTCACAACATTTGTTCGCAGGTACGCGAGAATCGCACGGGCAAAAATCGTTTCTATTTTTTTTCTTTCATTCAGGGGAAAAAAATACACCGAGACGTATTTCACACACATACACACAAGCAATTTTACACATATATCTGTAAGAAAGTGACGGTTATACAACGCATCTTATCGTCAACGACGTCATAAATGCACCTGGAAAGTCAAAAAAAAATCGTGTATTTATTTTAAACATTTACAAATAATTTTTTTCACTCACAAATTTTGTAAATTCGTCATTCAAATACATTTTAAAATTTATTTTCTAAACAACAAAAAAAAAGGGGTAGTGGTGGAATTTATAAAAAGACGTTGAAATCATCCGAAAATAATAGAAAAATAAAAAAAAATATTAACAGAAATTTTCATCCCCCTTTTGGTCTCACGAAATCTTCTCACGGTTTAAAAAATGAAATTTTCTGTAAAAAAGCCAGAAAAAAAAATCAAACGACAGCAGATGAATATATACACCCTTAAAAAAAAAAAA
>JAQQBR010000006.1:2219833-2232408 GCA_030347285.1 Microctonus hyperodae
AATCTATTAAAAAATTTCCTATCAATCTACAATACCTATATCTATATAATTAAGCTCCCAGATTGACTGAAATTATTGATAACAATCCTAAAAATTTATAATTAAATTTTAAATCGTAAAAAAAAATTTTTTTTCATTTTTTTTTAAATAACTCAATTTTCGTTTTTTTTCATTAATTATCATTAATTATAATTTAATTAATAATTCGTAACAATATTAAATAGATAACTAGTAGTTTTATAATACTCATAAATAAATACATAATAATTATTAATTATTATAAATAACTATGATAATAAAATTAATAATTCAAGATAAAAATAAAATTACATTAATTAATATTAATTAATTAAGTTAATTATTTTACAATATTGATAACATGGTCCACATTCCGTTCAAATGTACCTAAAATTAATTTACAATTAATTAAATAAATTTATAAATAACTATTTATTTTTATCAAATATTTTAATTTCTAATTTATATTTTAATTAGTAATACACATGTGTGTTTATTTATGTATGTATATACTTAGCAAGTTTGTTGAGACAAGGACTATCCCAATATCATGGTAACATTCCACTTGCACTGGTTGCCGATGGCGATTGATCGGTTCTGCTTTTGAACCGGTACGACTTTAACGGATCGAACGTGACACAGCTTATTTTATCCAAGGCCGTATATTTTTTTTGTAGCGGTACAACTCGTTCCGCTTTTATTCCTGTTGTTTGTGCCAGTGACTTTGCTGTTTAAGTTTCTTCCGTCACGATGTCATCATTGTCTGAAAATAAATAAATAAATTAAAACAAAAAAAAAATAAATGGATTAAAAATAAAAATACAGAGTCGACAAAATATTTTAATTATAATTGAAGAAATATATTTTATTAAATTTTTAATATTTCTAAAGAAGATTTCTGATTTATCGACTAATTTTAAAATTTATTTAGTGTCGAATTTCAGCAGGATAATTTCAGAGAATAAAAATAAATTTGAGAATATAATTAATAATATTTTATATTTATAAATATTTGTGATAAATTTTTTTTTTTTAGTAAATTAAATTGAGGGTTTTATTAATATATATTTATTAATATTAATTTTTTTTTTGGTGTTGAAATTATTGTCGTGTTAATTTTGGTTGAACAATGGGGAATATTAATTGAAAGTGTTTATAAATATTTACTTAGAGTTATAGGATTAGGATAATGTTTTATCATCTGCTGACGAATTTGTCATATTTGTCATGCGATCTATACCTGCGATCTCTTCTGGGACATCCCTAATAGGTTAAATATCTGTGTACAAAGTTGTATGGTTAATCTATCTAAAAATGCCTCTGTCTACTTGCCATGTTATCCTATTATGTTAAATTTTAAGCGACAAAATGTCAAAACAAATCTTTGCTCAGCAGGAATTTAACTTTTTGACCTATCCACAACCCTTTTTTCTTTAAATTAGTATTATTTTATTTCATGAATTTTAAACTAAATATATAACTCTTCAAAAAAATAAATAATATCCTAACAAAATTCCTCAATGCAATATTTAATAACCCAATCAACCATTTATTTTTTTTTTTTAAATATAAAAATGCAGATTAATTTTTCATTGTAAAAATTTTTAATTATTTAATTTTATGTATAGATATATATTTTGGGTACTCCATTATTGACCCGATGTTTCACATTCAGCGCCATCATGTGTTGAAATTTCGTACAAAATGACGCTGATATAAATTAATCCCAAATTTATTTTTTAAATAATTTTACATTACTTTTAATTTTTTTTTTTTTTCTTACTGTCATTATTTGTTTATTCTCTCTGTTTATATTCTTCTGTTTATATTCTTCAAAGTCCTGAAACAGAAAAATGAATTTCATAATTAATATCCAACAAATAAAAAAAAAAATTCTGATTTACTATTAATTTAAAAATCATCTCTTAATAATATTTACATTCGAATAATTCTTTAAAAAATCTTATTTAAAAAATCCTTTCGACTCCAACGATGGCGTCTAAATTACCCAACGAACTAGCCTGTATGTGTATCAATCCCACACACACACACATAAAAATGTCTGTATAAACTAAAATTTAACGCCGGTATATTTTCATGTTTTCAGAATGGAGTATACCAAAACTTTTAAAATATCCCCACAGATAATTTCTCCTCCAAAAAAATTAAAAATCCATAAATACCATCATCACTTCATCAATTACACAAAATTAATATCAACAATCTCATAATAAAATCTGACAAACGCTTAAAAAATTTATTTCGCAACTCGCGAATATAAAATTCTCTCATAAAAAAATTTTGTTTAGAATTAAAAATATTTATTTAATATATTTTTGATACAACTGGCGATTTATAAATAATCTATACCGATTCACTGTCACAATCACTCGTTATTATAATATTTAACACAAAGAAAATTCTATTCGGGCGGGACACGACGCCAGTGCCGACGAATAAACCAATAAACGGAGCAAACCATCTGCTTGCCAGCCGGCATCGCTGAATATTCCCTTTCTCTCTGCAAGGAAGGAACCCCCACCGCCCTTTATTTTCATTTTATGGCGCCTCTAAAATGAATTTCACCATGGTGAAGTCTCTGCAGTATATCTGAATTCCAAATCCCAAAATTTTCGCCTCAAATTATAATTAAACTTCACCTCCAATTATAATTAAACACCGAAAAAAAATTTCGAATTATTTTTCTATACACACAAATAATTATTTATAACTAAAAATATTATTATATCTCTACTCTCATCAGTATCTTCTCTTCCTCCCATTACATCCCACCATCCCTCCCCCATTTAATTAAACCCAAAAAAAAAAAATAAAATAAATAAACATCCACGAAATATTTTTCCATCTTCAAATAAAAATATTTTTAATTTTACATTCAACTTATTTTCCATTCATCTTATTCAACTATTAAATTATAAAATATTACAAACAAACAAACACAATATAAACTAATAAAAAAAAATAAAAAAGCCTCAATTTACCGTGGGAAAATGGTGGTACAAAAGACTCAATCCTGGTCGCGCGACTGCAAAAAGAAAAAAATAATATTAATACACCAGTACATCTCTCATGACGTCATGTGTTACGAATATACATTAATTCCCATGCAATGGCGTAGTATTAAAATTATTTATATGTAATATACACAACCCAAAGAATATTTAAACCAATTGATATAATAATATTTACACATGTAAAAATATTTAATGGAATTAATAGAAAAATTTTTTTGATTAAATTTCAAATTATAAATTCATATAATCAATAAGATAAATGACGATCGATAGCTCCAAGATTTTTTTTAACTCGTTCTGTATATGTATTGAACGGTTAGACATGGAATGCAGTCAAAGTGTATATATATATACACACATATATATATAATATATATACCTTTGATTGGACCGTGTTTCAGGCCGGTTTTATCCGAACACGGGTGGTCAAATAGTCACAATAATAATAGCCAATATCATAACGTCTACAATTTAATTATTACATACACACAAGTGTCTGAAAAATTCCCCCATTTGCATAATTAATTAATATTACTATTAATTATTATAAAAAAAAATTTAATACATCGAATTTTATATTTTAAAAAATAAAATTAAGTTCGGAAAATATAAAAAAAATTGTATCAGCTTAAAAAATTGCAAATCGATCGTTGAGTTTAGTTTTCTCCCTCTCTCTGATGACGTAATATGTATATATCCTCTTCCAAAAATCACTAACATCACCACCGCCATCATTTTGCAAAAATAAATTCGACAATTGATACTCGAAAATAATTGTCGAGTGAATTTAGAAATAAATATTCAATGAGATTTTTATTTTTAAAACCGATTTAAAAATTATTTTTATTTAATATTCATGTTGAATAATATTTTTACTTACTTTGTTACACTGTTGATGATCTTCTTCAACAGTTAAAAGTGTTGTAAAAAATATATTTCATATATTTTTATAATACACAAATTAATTTTTCCTTTGTTAATAATTTCATGACGATTTTAAAATATCCACAAGTGTCGCACAAATATCGCGTGTTATAATTTGACGAGAAGATGACTTTAAGGACATTGTCACAGACGTTTGTGTGTAACTTTGATGCCCGCGACTGCGTACAGGGGGATGATTTTAGTTTGGGCGTCGCCATTGCTGCCACATCAAATGAAAAGAATCTATAAAAAGAGGGGCGAAGAATTTTGAGAATTAATGGCGATGGCATTGCTGTACTGTAATAATTATAAATTTAACACTATAAAAAATTAAAACACAAACAATTAAAAATATTAAACATAATTAATTTATTAATTTATAATTTCTATCGAATAAAATTTCCAGATAAAAATAAGGAACGATAACAAGTGCGTCCGCTTGCCACTATGATATTGTGTAAACTGGAGAATTATTTTCAACGTTTGAGAGAACCTAACTCTCACTATTGTTTAGTATATAATATATATACACGAATGGTCGTTGAAGAAAATTATCATTGTCGTATGGTTATAGCTACGACTACACAGAATATATTGACATAAATACCGTAGCATAGTGGACTGTTATACAGCAATTTAGTGAGGATTGCGGCACTAGTTAGAATTGAGAGATGGACCCATAGTGTTTCGCCGTCGGATTCATCCGGTCATAAATTCAACTGCCAGAATGCCAGACCTTGGTATATTCAACTGCCCAATATTTTTACCTGCCTGAGATCGTGTGTATAAAATAAAAATATACGCATTTTCTACTTGCAACAAATTTTCAGAATATTTTATAATCGACGAAGTTTGTAGTTAATATTTTTTATTTAATATATTTCTAATCGCGATTTGGAGATGTTAAAACCTCTGTTTAGCAGTCACCCTCTAATAAATAGCAGCCATTTTTTTTTTGTAGGAATTATTTATAGTGTAATAATTGATATTAATTTTTATTTTTTATTTTTTGTAGTAAGTTTTATGTTTGAGAGAGAGTGTTATAGATAAAAGATGAATTTTTATCTAGATTTTTTTTTTGGGGGAATATTTAGTTATTATTCCTGTCACCAGATAGCGCTTTAGTTATTGATTGTATAGGATATATTTTATTTGGTGTAATATGTGAGAAAGATATTTTATTTATTTATTTGATCTTGAATGAATTTAAAATGAAAATAAAAATTAATATTAATTATTTTCAGGATTTTTTAGGTGTGGAAAAGTTTTATGAACATTTAAAATGATGAAATTTATCGGTAATTGGTAAAAATTAATTTATTTAGTATGCTTGGAATTTTGTAGAGTTGATGGAAATTTAATATAACCACTGATGGTAAATAATTTCGAAGTTGGTGATTTATATTTTGTGGATAAATTACCAACGATAAATAATATCGACGATGTTTTTATCGATAGCTGGTAACAATATTTATTTTATTGATTGAAGATCATATGGAAATCTGTAATATTTATTAGAGCATTGTTTATAAATTTTTGTAGAGTTTAAAATTTATTTTATAACAGAAGAAAATTAATTCAACACAAATTAACAAATTGTAATTATCAAACTTTTCTTCAGCTGTGAGTGTGGACATTTTTTTTTCGAGGATGATTCTGTTTTACCAACAGAATTTTATTGTTTTAAACAAACTATGTACCATAAGAGGCAAACGAGGTTCTTCTTTATCCACTTCTGATTAGAACATAAAAGTTTCTTCATTTCCTCAATAGAAAGCGTTGAAAAAAAATTATTTCACCTCTCCTAAACTCATTTCAAACCATCTTACATTACACTAAATAAATTTCCCTACTTTAACACTAAATTTCTCCATATAAAAAATACAAAAATCTAACAAAAAAAAATTTAATAATCAACTAAACTCCCTCAACATATTTCCCATCAATTCAAAATCACAATTAAAAATAATTAAAACTCCACACTCAATAAATAAAACTCCCATAATAATTATAAAACACATCCCTCATAAATTCCACCTCACATTTGCACATGACATTTCATCTGCCAAGACGTCACTCGATGTTTTTATCTACGAAAGAAAAAATCCCAAGGGATGAGATGAGTATTCTCGGACGTTTAACTGACAGTTGAGAACTGGAACGAGTTTCAAGACTTATTGAACATGACGTAAATGTTCCTCCTTCACCTCCAAGAGTCCATACTGTCAAGTTAGATTCAACATTAAATGCAACACTTTACATCACATTACCAACTAAAAAAAAAATAACAAACCTCCCAAAAAAAATAATAATCAATTCGCTAATTCGATCCACAAAATAATTCCCCAAAATACAAAACATACTTCAATACATTATCTCAAATCTACTTTTAACGCAATTGGGGGAAAAGTGTTTTCGCATTCAGACAATTTCAACTCGTCACTATACCCCAGCCACATTTTTCCAATAGCAAGAAGTAGTCTATATACTTTTATTCTTAATGGAGGAAGAGAGTCTTGAGTGACAGGTCTCAACAAAAGCGAAGCGATATAGAGCGAGTGATGCACGTATACCAATGTGGCTTCTTCCGTTTATTTTTTTTCCTTTTATTTTTCCATCCCTTTGTAAAAGGGGAATGGTTTTTAGAAGACCAAGGGGATGTGGCTCGCTGTACAGTTGTGTTAACTCCGCGAGCAGCAAAACTATTACAATTCCCCGCGTAGCTAGATCCATTGCGATGGGGTATGGCGAGAAAAAGGTACACATATATGTACAGTATATATACGTATATATTTAAGGTACGAGTGGTTTACTCCCTTCGAACATCGCGCACTGAATCGCGCACACGTCACAGAAGATTTATAGCAACTCGAATTCCTCGACTACTCTATACTCTAGTGAGTAGACGTGGCAGCAGTTCGAACACTACACTGAGTATATAATATATTAAGCGTTTATAATATAAGGGAGTTCCCTTATTATAGTATTGCGGATGTTTAACTCAAAGGGATGATGGTCGTAATAGCCTAAAAAAATTATTTTTTTACAATAATTATTTCAAAAATTAAAACTTTTAGAAAAAAATTTTTTAACAGTTTTTTTTTTGTTTAAATATTTTTTTGTACTATTAAAAATAATTCTCGGGGGAAGTTTGATGGTTTATTTTGGTATGTAATTGTGTTGAGAAGGGTTAGAAATTATAATTGTTTGATAATTAAAATTTTAATGAGAGAAATATTAAATTATTTTTAATAAAATTTTTTTTGTATTAAAATTTGTTTGTTGGTTATTATTTTTTTTTTTTATTGTTTGCGTTGATAGTTGATTAGATTTAGTGCGAATATTTATTGATATTAATATTAGTGAAGTAATGAAGTTGATGATAATTAATTATAAATGATTATCAAGTTAGAAAATAAATAAAAAAAGTAATTATGATTTGTATATTCACTTGCATGTGAATTTAAAATTATTTCTTATCCGAATATTGGAATTAAATTCCCAAGTGTTTTACTTATAAAACTGCAGTATAATTACAGGTAAAATCGAAAAAGTTTTGTGCAAGTGCATTAAGAAATAAAACTATTATTTATTTTATCTTTAGAATTTATCAAACAAGTTGAATTGAACTTTGAATTGAAACTGAATTTAACTTAACAAGATTTTAATATTAGATAATCATTAAGAACTTCATTAATATCATAATATCGACAATTGATTCACTTCACATAAAACATACACACACATATAACACATAAAAAAAAATTACAACATTCAAAAAAAAAAAATATTAAAATTTATTTAATTACCAAATCACATTTTAAAACAGTTTTATTATCTAGATAATATAAATATAAAAATTAATATTAAATTTTATGCGCGAGTATATACATTAACAAAGTGTTATATAAAATTTACTACACATCAACCCTATATATACATACCTACCCTTATATATATACCTTTGGCGCAAGTGTTCAAACAGGTGGTCGACGAATTCACCTATTAACTTCACAATTTTATAATTCGTATATTAATTGAATAAAAAAAAATCTTAATATAATATAAATATTATAAAATAAATTTTTTTTATTATTAATAACTATCAACAATTATATTAAGATTATTAATAAAAATAAATCGTGAAATAATAAATAAATTTCCGCGTTAGCAACAGCGAAATTGAAAAACTTTTAAAAATCAATAATAAAAAATATATTTAATTATAATGCGTATTATATTATTAATAAATACACATGTGTATATTTTTTTATATATGTATATATGTGTATGTAAATAAGGAGATAGGTCAGCGTCCAGATAGCTCGTGATATCGATGTTATTTACATATAGAGGTTATCGTCCGAGCTTTGTTGCGAGTTGCCTTCAACGTACGTGGCGAGGTTGTCACTCAGAGGAACCTTTAAGACCATGGCGGGTTTTGTTTGGTGTCTCTTTACTCAGGGAGAAAATGTTCAGTGTGCAGGAGATGTCGTTGTGTATGTGTGTATGTTTCTATTATGCTGTTTTATATTTAATTCTTTCGTTGGTCTTTTCACGAGTGGAAACTTTTCCTGTAGATATGCATACGTGTTTTTAATATTTTTATTTATGATTCTACAACTTGTTTTTTGATGTTTTATTTGTTTATAGATGCATGGGAATATTTGTGGGTGAAGTTATGGTTTGTAGGTAGTGTAAGAATTATTTGTTTATTATGATTGGTGGGAATTAATAGGAATTATTGTTGGGGTGTAATATTTTATTGGAAATTAATTGTGACGATTTTCTAAATAAATTTTATAATAATTTAATGTTTGTTTGGTATTTTTTTTTAACGGTAGATTTTTATTTTTATTTGGAGTGTGAATGTATTTTTTATTTTTTTATTAATTTTTTATTATTTGTTTATTTATTATATGGTAGTTTAGTTTTATTTTGATATTAATTTTATAATTATAAATAATCTAAAAAAAAAATTGTATTTTTATCATTTACAAAATTCCCACAGTCATAATAATAAATAAACATTTTGAATATTATAAAATTAAATTTATAAATAATATAAAAAATATATTTTAATAATATTTCAAAAATACTGTTCAATAATGTTTTATTTCAATATTTATTTCAATAATAAATAATCTGAAAAATAATGTTTTTCTATTGCTTAAAAAATTCCTTTCAATAATATTAATAAATAAACATTCGTAATATTACAAAATTAAATTTAAAAATAACATAAAAAATATTTTAACAATGTTTTAAAAATACTTTCTAATATTAAAATTATATTTTAATATCAACATCAACGATAAATAAATTTTTCATTTTAATATATATTAATTAACAATAATTACAAATTTTTTATGATATATTTATTTATCACACCAATTTAATAACACTTTAATATCAATCCTACCTACAAATATAATCTAAAAAAATTCGTACATCTATAATTCAAAAAATACCTTCAACCACAACAACAAACATATAAAATAAAATAAAACAAATAAAATATTTAACATAATACTCAAATATTTATTTATAATTTTCTTCATACATTTCACCAACACACAAAACATTAAATGACAATCTAACATATATATAAATGAATTTTAAATAATACCAATAACTTAAAAGATGAGCTTGAAAACAGTGAAGCAGTTGATGGAGCTGAAGCTGGTGAGTGCGGCTTACAGAAACGGAACTGGAATGAGACAAAGATGGAGACTGCATTAATAAAACATTAAGGTTTTGCAGAGTATATATCGATGTAGTGTTTATATTATCTTCTTTGATGTCGACATGTGAATTGGACAGATTTGTTATTCAGAGTACGTACATAAAAGTGGTGAAGTCTTGCTCCGCTCCGTTTGCGGACAGGAGGACCTCTTCTATCTCTATCTTCGTTTGTACCTCCCTCTTTCTTCTATACATATACATACATGTACACAATTGTGTCGAGAAGACAACAGGCCAATACAGACCACGATGGACAGACATGAACAGACGGTTTGGTTTTAACTCCGCAGTGTCTCATTCCTTACCATCGACTGCCACTCAACCACCATCAACGCAGCAAGTATCTCATTTCCATCTACGTATATATATATTTATATGTGTCTATAGCTTGCATAACATGTCTCTGTGTACTCTACAAAGTGTACATATGCATGTGGGTATGTATAATAATTTTTAATTTAATTTTATGTGCGATAAATTTTATTTAATATTTTTGTCTTTGGATTCAAATGTAAATATTTACATTTTATGTGTTTGATATTGTTTATTTATTTTTTTATGCTGTATCTGTCTTTCTTGTATTGTTCATTAATCACTCTGTGCGTTATTAATGACTGAGTTAGTGACGGTGAACGCGATACGTTATATCTGTGTGCCAAAGAACCCTCGTATTATTGATGTTTTACATCAAGTGCGTACATTATATTTGATCCGTCACAATCCTTCAATTTATATATACTTATTACAATTATCATTAATTCGGAAAAATCAAACATTGTAACGATTGTATGTACTGTGTATTTACATATACAGTATTAAAAAAAATTGTTATAAAAAAAATACACTTGAATATTGCGTGGAAATAAATTTAAAAATATTATGTAAAATATTTTAATAATATACATGCTTCAAAAATATACTTTTTAATAATGTTATATTTTTTAATATTAATCTTAATTATAAATAATCTGAAAGAAAAATTATATTTTCATCATTTACAAAATTCCCACAGTCTTAATAATAAATAAACATTTTTAATATTATGAAAATTAAATTTATAAATAAATATATAAAATATTTTAATATTATAATTCTTTTAAAAATATAAATACATTTTTTATTTTATAATTAATTAACTATTTTTACTATTTTTTTATTACTATTGATATTAGCGTTATTTAATTGTAAAATAAAATTTAATTGTATCAATTAAATATAAAAAATTTTTTTTATATTAAATAAAAATAATATTTTATATTAATATTAATTATTCATATCAATTTTTTATTTTTAATTATTAAAATTAATTTTCTTTATTTATTTTATAACATTTATATTTTATTAAATTTTTCTTTTCAAATTTTTTTAAATAAATTTTATTATTATTATTATTATTATTATTATTATTATTATTATTATTGTTATTATTATTATTGTTGTTGTTATTGTTATTAAAAATTTTTTTAATTATTTGTTTATTTATTTTTCAATTTATTTTTTATTTAATTATTTATTTGTTTGTTTACTCATTTATTATTATTATTACTATTATTATTATTATTATTATTATTATTATTGTTGTTGTTGTTGTTGTTGTTATTGTTATTAAAAAAATTTTTAATTATTTGTTTATTTATTTTTTAAAATTATATTTCATTTTATTTTTTATTTATTTATTTATTTGTTTTTCTTTTACTTATTTATTATTATTATTATTATTCATTTATTTATTTATTTTTTTAAATTATTTGTTTATTTATTTTTTAAAAATTATTTTTCATTTTATTTTTTATATTTAGTTATTTATTTTATTTAGTTGACTCATTGTTGTTATTAGAAAATTAATAAATTTTATTTATTTATAATTAATTTAATGAAAGAAGAAGGAAATATATATCTTTTATTAAATAAATAATATGAATATTTTGTAAGAAAAATTTCAATAAAAAAAAAAAAAAAATTTTTTTTTTTCATGAACTTTTATTTTATATGAAATTTTTTAATGTATTTGTGTTCGTATATAGTACGCTATAGTGGATATCGATTATTTGATCATGATAATAATAATGTCATAGTTTTAATGGAATAAATCGTGCAACCACGACCTCCTGTGGATGTCACGTGATCTTATCGTAGCAACAACGAGTTCGGACACATTTCATGTGTCCAAACTCGAGACCATCAGTGACTTGCGACACTCGTCTTGGATTATATCGGCAGACCGCCTCCTGTGCACTTGACGATTTCACTCATACGATTAAAATTAAATTTGTATAAAAAAATTATGCAGTGACATTGTCATAATTTTTTTCCATACAAAAAAAATTCGCCATAATTTTAATTTATATTTTCTTCAATAATATATAATTAAACTCCAAACTTCATTTAACAGATATCACATTACAATAATAATTCTTCCATATATCATATGTATATTAATTAATTTTATATTCAATAAATCTACAGGATATTATTAAAGGATAAATAACAACACAACGAAATAAATAAATCAATTTTTACGTCATACTATTTAATAATTACAATTTAAATTATATTTATATAATTATAATATCATACACGTTTTATCGTGCTCTAAGTTTACATAGATGAAGTAAGTAATCTTTTATTTTATCCATTTACTTTATTTATTTTTTTTTAATTTTAACTATTACGTATTTTACATGGAATGAATTAACATTTGAAAAAAAAAATTAGACAAAATAAAAATGAAACGTAACGCACACGTAATACTTGAGGTCAGAGAATTATATATATTGTTAGATATTTTATTTATTAATTCTTCTCCACTTTTTCACATCATCCACTACCAATAAACATCATTACAAAAAAAAA
>JAQQBR010000006.1:2232508-2248126 GCA_030347285.1 Microctonus hyperodae
TTTTTTTTTTTTCCTTCGCAATGGAGAAAAAAATACATGCACGGCAAATATATGCTGACGGCAAAACTCCTAAAGAACGAATTCGATCAGCACCTGTGTACATGTATCATTGGCATTATTTGCACAGTCGCTTCCCTGACGCTTTTTGCGTCGGTGACAAGGCATACGCCGATAACGACGACGGTAGCACGCTAGCGTTCACATTCACATCGTTCGTGGTAGCACAATAATTACCTGCTTGGCATTGCAGTATAAGTTTTCTATATATATACATATACTTACCATCTGTAAAGTCACTACGCGGATGTCACGGCATTATCCTAGTCGTCTAGTTTACCCAGAAATGTAAATTACTTGATAGTGAACACAAACAAGGCGATTAATTCACGCGCGACACCTGACCACGTGGGTGTATATAGGTGAGAGAACTTATATATTTTTTTTCAATGCGATAATATATACTGTATTTAGTAAAATATATACCTATGCGAATGAAATGTCTAATAAGATGTAACGAAATAATACAACGGGGGGAAAAAAAAAAAATATTTGAAAGCGGGCGGAAGACAAATGTGGCGACTAAGTGCGACACAATCAGGCGATAATCTCGGTCGGTAATCTTGTGAAATTTCCTTTGACGGTCAAGTCAATGGATGCGGATTCTTGGCAGAACAGTCTCTTCGGCACGAGCGCAACTGTGTAAGTGCCTGGGATATATATATATAGAAGCAACGAAGGACAACGGGGCAGTTCATTATCTCGAGATAACAAAGTCGTCTTGCATAATGATGTCCTAACAATTATTTTTTCTTTCCTATATTTTTCTATACGCTTTAATTTTAATTCTTCAAGTTCCCGAGCTGTAAAAGAATTTAGAAGGTTGCAACAATCTAAATCAGGTCATTCACAACAGGCCATGGGACGATTTTGTATGTCGAATTGTAAATTGGAATTTATTTTGAGAAATTATATTTTATTCATAGATAAAATTCTTACTGACATTTTTAATTTTATTGTAGATACTTGTTAACCTTGGAATATCAGACGAGTTTAGCAAGTAATTTTACATAAAAAATAAAATTATTATTTATGTATATCCGCTTGAGAATTATATTAAAATGAATTGTAATATGATGATAAACAAATAATAATTGAAGAATATATAGATAAAATTGTCTGTAATATAGATTAAAAATAATAATCGATAATCCAATAAGGAGATCGGTAATTTATCATTGAATGGAGCCATTTATCGATAACCTATATTTTTATTTGACACGACTAGTAAATTATTTTTATAGACCTGTCAAAATTTTCCAGACTTGACTTTGAATGACCAAATCGGAAACAAACCGTCATATTATCATCGATGACAATGAATATTACATTCGCTAAAATTTATAATCGATTCGGCGATTTGTCAAGACGAGTAAATTATTTATCAATAATTCAAATAATATTTATTGCAACATGAAATAATGCAAAGAAGATGATGGAATTGAATATAACGATGAAAATATCGAGGCATCCCGCTAATCTCCCGTAGGGTCTTTCAGGACGCGATAAATCACGACCGCGCCTTGCAAACTATATACATATGTATATCATATATATATAGTGTTATATATATACATATGCATGTGCATGGTTTGTGGCTGCGGTGTGTTTGCTGTCCGGCATGAATGGAACTTTCACGCGGGGGCTACTGGAGTTATCTCTTGCCATTCCACTGGTTTAAAAAAAAATATTTATTGCCGATAGCACGGCTATCGACACTTGGTATGTGTTCTATACCATTCGTTCTCAACTATTGTACAAGGTTATGGCGATATTCTTCACGCATCAGGTAGTCGACATATATTTATTTCTTCAATAAAAAATTCCTTGAAATTTTTTTACCATAACACGCACTTTTAGGATCAAAAATTCGTTGCTTTTATTTTTAATTTATGTGTATTATATATCAAATAACTTTTCGGTTCTTGTATAAATATATATTGTAATGTCAGGGAGGAAAGTGAATTCCTTTTTTTTTTTCTGAGGATTTTGAGGTATTATTTATTGGAATAGATTTAAACAGCTGCGAGTTCATTTTATAAAGATGTAATATTTTTAAGGTTGTATTTCGTTTCATCATCGCTGTGTAATATTTAAAATAAATGGCCGGTGAAAATGATAATATATATTTATATTATAAATACTTTTCATCGGGTATATTCTGTAGAAAAATATATTCCATATCGAATTTTATGTGTATATTTATTAAAACAACTCATGTGATATTTAATATCTGGATGAATTTCTCTACAAGTTCGAACGAAAGATTTAAATAATGATTATTTATTTTTTTTTGTACATATATACACGTATATAAATGCATGGAATTTGTTAGTAATCTGTAATATTAAAGATCAGTGATGCGAAATTATTGTAGTGTACAAAACAATGACAATCGGAGAGAAAAGACTGAAAATGAAGGGAGGATCGAGAATTTCCCTTTGTTTTGAACATCAATTCCTTGCGAATTTCGCCATTCCACTTACCCTTTTGGTATATATAGAGGGCGTCGGGACGCTTCTTCTCTCACTTTAACGCCATCCTTCTACCCCTACCCCAAGCCATCGTCTAGAATAGCGCGCTCTACCGAACTATGACCTTTGTGCTCTTGTCAAGTTGTCAAACTATACCTACCCCACCCGTCGGACTCGCCACCAACCAATACCATAGCCGAATCCAACCCCTCATCTTCTCCATCTTCATGCTTCTGTATAGCCCCTCTCACTTTATACTCACTATACATCATCAATTCTTTACTACCCTCCAAACTTTTACCAATTGCTCAGAGTATTTAGGAACTTTGTAAGCGACTTTTGGGGATAAATTGCAGAGTTTTATATTGTTAATAAAGCGACAATTGAAACGCTGTTATATTTTCTTACATATGTATATAAATGTTTTATATAATCTTGATAAAAAAAAAAAATTTTTCATCGAGAAAATTGACATATTTTTCATTTAGAAAATAATTATACTTCAAGTACTGGAAAAAAATTTTATTTAGATATTTAAACACGTTTCATATATAATAATAATAATAATTATTATTATTATTATTATTATATACTGAATTTTATGTATTTTAAAAATTAAATATCATTTAATAATGGTTTGTTTTGTAATATTGATAAGCAAACATGATTACTCGTTCATTATAAATAATTTTAATTTATGTTAATTTAGAGCACATAGGTATGTGTATATAATTCTGATGAGCTAATTGGCCCGGTCCGTTACACCTTGTAACTTTCAAGAATATTACTGATATTTATGCGGCAATAAAAAAAAAAAAATACTATTATTCCAGCAGAGTGTCCTTTTCGCAGAAGTATTTTATTTTAATTTTTATATACTTTGCACGAATCATCAGGGCATAACGATATAAAGATTTAATTAGCGTGGATATAATCTTCATGGAACCGTTAGCGCGTCAGTAGTGACTTTAATTTCTGCGGATTTGAAATTAAAAAAAAATTTTTTGAGTCTGTTTAATAACCAATTATTTTTGCGAACGTTTTATATGTATGTGTTTAATATTTTTCTTTTTTTTTTCTGTTCGTGGGCTTTAATTTCGTGTGTGAGAATATATTTGGGTGTATGTATTAGTGTGGGGAATAAAGAAACACCTCTAATGAAACAATGGACGCATGACAATATATATTGGCGGAGTATCTGTTGTGTATTTTTATAGTGCTTTTTTATTTTTGTTTCGTCGGAGGGTGCGTCACAGCATGGCGACGTTTGATTAACCGAGCGTTGGTTCCTGTCGTCCTTCTTCCTTGTGTTTTTTCCTTATAAAATATTATGTACAGAGAAGGGAAAGAAAAATAATCGCGAATTTTTTTAGCACACGCGAGTTGATTCGAATATTGTCAGCGTATTATGAAGCACGAGCGAATTGGTAAAATTGTTTTGGATATAATTTCGTAATTATTCAAATGTTTAAATATGTATATAAATATCAGGATGGCTTTTATCCTGAACCTTTATTGTGTATTCTCTGGCATTTACCATTCGTAAAGTGAAAGCGACCGTCCCAAATTTCGCGCGGATTCTATTTATTCTTCAGCAGAAAGAAAAAAAATGTAGGTATATCGTTTTTAAAAAAAAATGTGAAAGTTAGGGATGAGGATTCGTTTTGAACGCGCAAAAGATTATTCAAGAGTATATATAATACTAGTGAGGATACAAGTTTACATGAAAAGGTGTCAGACGTCCTATGGTGTCTGACGTAAAATTAGTTTGCACCCCAAAAACTTTCCCTTTTGAGGTTAGTATTCTCATTTAGTAGCCCAACGAACGATTTAGTTATGATCACAACCGTTGCGTGAGTACTAGTAACATTCGGATCTTAGTTCTAAAATAGTTTGTTCATATTCCGGTTCGGATAAGTTACCTCTTGGCAGATAGAACGGGGAATTAAGTTTATCGAAATTGTCTTATCGTTTTCCTAACACACTTCACTTCTCGAAACCTCTGCGGCGCGTGTGTAATGAAGTTAATTACAGACGACAATCATTCAACTGTGCCATCTCACACTTCATTCATTTTTTTATCAACAATTAACTCTGTAAATTATTACCTCTGTGATTATAGTTAACGCGAATTGTTGGATATAATAAATAGCAAAATGAATTGGGAATATTTATTTTTTTATTGTGTAAAAAGTGACATTGAATTGGATATTTTTTTTCAAGAATATCAAGTGGATAAATTTATTGAGGATTATTATTTTATTGAGAAGAAGAGTCGTGTGAGAAAAAAAATTTGATAAATTACATAAAATTATATATACACACATGTGTTGTATAAAATTTTAAAAATAACAAAAAAAAATGGTAAATAATATTTTGATATAGTGAATAAATTTTTTTTAATGAGTATAGACATGTCAAACAAATTTTTAATTCATAATAATCAAATAAACAAATATGTTTAAATCACTTACTAGTTGGATTCTCACGATTTATATTCAAAATTATTCGCATGTATTATATATATTTTTGTCGTTTCATTTTAAAACTATTTGTACAGACACTTTTATGATCCAAGTGTCATAATAATAATAAACTATAATTTAGATGATTGAGGAAGAGACGAGGGACGAATTCGCGCATGTACTCTCGATTTACCCGTCGGCTCTAGTGAATTTCTTTACGGTAAAACACATAGCATAAAAAAAAAAATTATTAGTTATCTACACGCATGTCATGATAAAATAAACAATTGTATCCATTATTTTACGCATTAAAAATAATGACACTGTAATGACGTTGTGAAAACTAAACATTACCTTTATCTACAAAAAATATAATCGCATGTTAAAAATTCTAATTTCGATTACAGACATATTTTAGATTAGTAAAATAATTTTCAGATAATATTTACATATCTAAAAATTATGTAACATTTAAATTAACATATATTCGCATATTTAAAATGCATATCCACATTCACACAAACACGAATCAAGCATGTTTGAATGTATTTTATTTACTGGTTATATAGTTCATAACTATTTCACGCCTTGTCAACAACAGGCACGAGCTCGCTGTCCCATAACTGTCACATTCAAGAAGCATTTACGGCCCAACTAAGTTTACGGGCCCAGCTGGTCGTGACGATATGTCGACGTTTATCTTATCGCAACTACCGCATCATCGAATCGATCTTCTGTATATAAAAAAAAAATAAAGTGCCAATAGATTCCGTTGACTTTTTAAAAATTATAGTTCTTCAATATTATACTCACACACTAATAAATTCTTTCGACAATATATATACCAATTTCTAATTTTATTATTTATAATTCAACGTATTGGTTATCCTAGTTCAGTGTGTAAATAGTTAAAGTCGATGAATTAATTTAATGTTATGATATGAAACGATGTTTCTGATAGAGAGATTAATTCGTCAAAATAATTTGATGAGATAATTAATGAATGTTGTGTGGTTCATCCGTGAAATTAGCGTTGCGGAAGTGATAACAAAGGGTGCGGCGAATTGGATAAGTCATCTTTTGAATCAAATTCTTGAGTGGATTGACTGAACAGTTGGATTGAAGCCATTTTGATGAATAGAGGCCATCGCAGTGGCATGACGTCATTGTTCCATATCCAACGATGGCGTCACGTGACGCTCCACCCTCTTTTCAATCACCTTGGTCCCGAACCCACCCAGCTGTCAAGCCATGCTCCACCCCGTTTTTTTTTCCCCAATCTGTCTTGCTTGTTTCTACATCATCATATCCCTTACGCCATCTCTTGGATTATCAATGCACTGATTAATCCTTAGACTGGGTAAAAAGTTTATGAATATTCCGTGCGATGACACTGCCTGATTATCGGGCTAATATTCATAGTATTTATATCTCCAAAAAATTATCTGCTCTTGGTATTATCTTTAGTAAAAAATTTGTTCTTACATTAGACCTTTGTGCTTCTTATTGTACCTTAAATTTACCTTATTAGTCCTGATTAGCGCTTTTTTAGTACCTTTTTATACTTAATTATACCTTAATAATCCCTTAGTTTTCGTTAGTTTTCCTTAGTTTTCGTTAGTTTTCAATTCGTTATACCTTAAAATGGAAGAAATGGAAACATCTGCCACTTTTAAAGTCTTAAAAAGGACCAAAATTTGAAATAATACCTTCAATTCCTATATTAAAAAAATTATAGTCAGGTCTAAAATAGGAAAAAAATTTTTACGAATTTTTATGAATGAGAAAATTAGAAAAAAAAATGTTTACATAAAATTATTCAACTCTTTTATTATTTTAAAAATTATTTTATAAAGAAAATGACTTTAGTATTCTGGCAATACACCAGGAATTAAACAAAGGACATGAAACAGAAGAGTAAACTAGGGCTAGAAACTCGGAGAAAGGCAGGAAGGAAGGAGAGAATTTATATACCATGGGATACGAAGCGCATAGAATCGCTATCGGCGGCCATTCATCAATCCGTGGAATCAATACGCTGGAATTAATGAAAGCGCCGCGCGAACAGCGAGCTAGCGGGCGGAATGTTAATCGCGATCGTCCCGTGTCCGACCCGAACCACATTCGTATGTACCGCGAACTCCCAAGGGTCGAACGCAGCAAACCCCCGAGATCACACTACTGCCGCCAATGTAACCAAAAGCATTCACAATAATACTCTGTTCACATTGATAAAGCATATACATAAGTATGTTCTATATGCTCTATTCAATTTCATATGGACACTGTTGAAAACCCACCAACCACATTTAAATTTCCCACATGGACATTACTAAATTTTCAATATCGACAAATGCTCAAATAAAAGCCAATCATCTTTACCAATTATTACTAAGTACAGTCATTAATATTATCTGTAATCCAGCGATATTTTAATATTGAAAGTACTTCCGCTTTTGAAGAAAAAAAAATTCGCTGTGTGATTATAATAATTTTAGGTAGACGATTGATTTATATTCTTTAAGATATATTATATTTTTATTTTATTACTATCATTTTGTAAATATGACAGGGGAATATTTAATGGCAGTCGGTAGAGCAGGTTGGCATTACATCTACAGGCCCATATTTTTCGTGAAGAGGGTTCACAAGTTGGCCGGTATGTGGAGACCGTGTTCAAATACATTATCGATGTTAATTTCAAACCTCTTTTCACGCCTGACATTGTTACACTTTCGAAATTAATAATACACCAAACATAGTTACATCAAGATAAATTAACACTTCACAAAATTGTGATCCTTACTCGAATTAGTTTTTATTAATTTTTTAGATCGTTTAAAAATATATTTAATATCGTAGCAGAAATTTTTATTTTTATTATTGTGTGTAAAATTACACATTCCATTTGATTAAATGTCCTGATTATTCAGTAATACCTTGTCGAATTCGCGAATCCTAAACATGTATTTATTTTATTATTTATTTTAAAATAAAATTTAGAGGCAGCCATTGGCACTAATATAATCACTGGCGTAATATTAAACAGCATCACACGATGGCCATGATGATCTTAATGATCCGGTGATTTTTTTTCCAAATTTAACGATCATATGACCCGCCCACAAACGACATGTTAGTCGATGCACGACGTTAACGTCTGGGTGATGGCCGTCACCGTGACGAGCACGTGTGTACCTCGTCGTCTGTCATACAGAGTGAGGAGCTGCTCTTGTACGTTTCTCTCACAAGATATTTCATATTAGTATGGTCTTTATAGTCATGTAATAATCATCCCAATATTATGTTTATTACCATGATTATTAAATTAAATTTTATTACTTGTCTGTTGCAGGTTTGGCGTACCGTCGTCAGAGACCTGTTCAGAAGATCGTAAAACATTGTTTATTGCAGTGGCACACGACTCTGAATGAGATCATCATTATAGTGAGACGTTTTTATAGTAAACGAGAACACATAAATATAAAAAAAATTGTGCTTTCCTCCATCCTCTCATTCCCCACTACCCAGTTTGATAGTTTGTAAGTTTATGCAGTGCTCGTGTTGTTACAGGTAATGATCAAGTGTGATAATTGTCATGACGATGTGAGCCCGGCGTATATAGTGTAATAAATAAAGATTAAAATAAAAAAAAAGAAAGGGGGAAAAATAATATAAATTAATAATTAAATGTCTAAACCACTTCTTGTAGACACACATGTGGGGGGGAATCAAATGTGAAGGATAAGTGTTATCAGTGATCATACGCGAGTACAAATTAATAATCATTAAATCATTTGGAAAAAAAAATAATTCCTTGTGTAAAGTGTTTTTTATTTAATTTTGAGAGTGTGATATATGTATGTGTATATGAGTTTAGTGCACTGTTAGCAAGTGAAAACAAAGAAAAAAAGCAAAAGTGTGGGAATACGGTGATCGTATTAGTAGCATGAGTTCGTATTTTGCGAATTCGTATATTCCGGACCTGCGCAATGGCGGGGTGGAACACTCGCATCAACACCAGCAGCATTATGGGGCTGCCGTTCAGGTACCACAACAGGGCCAGACTGTACAGCAGCCGCAACAAGCTGCGGATCCATGCGATCCAAGTATGCTTAGACAAAGTGTTCCGGGACACCATTATGGTGCAGCAGGTACACAACAGGGTATGCCCTATCCAAGGTTTCCACCTTACGACAGAATGGACATACGAAACGCCGCATATTATCAGCAGCAACAGGATCACACAAGTATCGACGGAATGGCGAGTTATAGATCATCATCGCCAGGCACGGGGATGGCCCACATGGGCCATACACCAACGCCAAATGGTCATCCATCAACTCCGATCGTTTATGCGAGTTGTAAACTCCAAGCGACAGCAGTTGATCATCAGGGTAGTGTACTTGATGGGGCTGATAGTCCGCCTTTGGTCGATGCCCAAATGCATCATCAGATGCACGCCCAACATCCCCATATGCAGGCACAACAGTCCCAAATTCCGCAACAGCAATCGCATCAGCATATGCAAGCACAGCAACAGCATATGATGTATCAACAGCAACAGCAACAACCAAACAGTCAAGCTCAATCTGGCGGTATTCATTCGCAGCAACAGGCGCAAACAGCGCAGCATCAAAGTGTTGTTGCATCGCCACTTGGACAACAGCAACAGAATGCGCCACAAAGTGCAGCCAATTCAAATTTACCTAGCCCATTATATCCATGGATGAGAAGTCAATTTGGTAAGTTTTAGAATTATGAGTAATATTAATATTTATTATTAATATTAAACTAGTATATCGTCAAGTGTTTTTTGAATTTAGGAAAAAAACCTAAACCTCGATTTGTAGAGAATTCGATTTGCAATAAAACGACTCAACTGAATTTGCTATGCGATGAACAGTTTTGTTCACCATACGTTATGGAAGAACGTTGTTTTCCGTTTTTTTGCATATTTTCGTTCATAACTCTGTTATTTATGCTTCTTATTGCCGATGACTTTTAGCCCAGTAGTTTCTCTCTACTTATATTTGTATGTACGTTGGACCCATAAAACTCGCGTAACCTGTTTATAGCCAGGCGAATATTGACCGGTGACTATGTGTGTAGTATGTATATGTAGTGGTGCCACCGACATTTGACCTCGCTCTTTTGCGAATGGTTTATACATATTGCTTGTTTGTCCACTATTTTCTCTTCATGTTAAACAAAAGACAATCTCTTTTATATGTGCTCAATTTTTACATCGTTTTATTCTGTAACATTTATACGTGCTTATGCTTCGCGATTTGCTATTTATTTTTATTATTACATGACTTGAACATTGAGTAGTCACGCGTTGGTATGTACTGCGTTATTTAATTTTTTTTTTGTTCCCTCGTTTTAAAATTGTTCAGAGTTTCTAGAATTTTTTTAAATCACCCGCTTTTGTATAGTGAAATGGTCAAAATGCCAACGAGGTCATTTTAAAATTATGAAAGACAACTATAATTCGCTATGGTGTTGTGAATTTTCATCGACCTACGTTTCTCCCTCTCCCTTTATCCTCGTTCTTGTTTCACTCGGTATGAAATTTCAAAGTCCTCGGTCTGATGCAGCCGGCTGACGATTTATGACGGCTATAACGAAGTGATAATAGCTCAGGTCGTAACTTATGACGATGTTGCCTGGTGTATTGGACCCTTGACTTAAGGTAAAGGCAGGTTGTAACCCCCCCGCTGATTTTGCTCTTATTCTGTCAACCTCTTACGCTCTTTATTGGGTAGATCCCGGAAGAAATATAACAGGATAGAATTCTCAAGTGAAATTTTTCTTTATATATTTAACGTACATGTATCTAATACACGTAACATTTTAAAGCTTTCAAATTTTAGCATTATTTTCACTTCGTTCTTCAGTTAGTTCTTGATCTCCGACCACGCAACTAGTCCTACTAATTTTTCCTAGCTATCAAGTTTAAATAGTTTATTTAATTATTAAATAAATTGATAATATATTTTTTTTCCTATTACTAAATACAATTTTAAATTCAATAATAAATTTAATTTGTGAATTGAAATAATTTGTGGATAAAAAACGCGATCGAGTACCATCTCTCGGTTAAAATTGGAAACGGGCCACCGTGAGTTGGCGCGTGTTGGTCATGATTGGCCGATAAGAATTCCGTTTATGAAGCTGCCGCGAGTACAGGAGAGCGCGTTTATATTGTGTGAGCTAACTGTGTATAAGAATAAAGTGAAGTAGACAAAGAAAAGGAGAAAAGGAATGACGGAATTGTTGGTAGATACTGATAAAGAAATAAAAATAATATAAAGGAGAAAGGGAATTTCACGGTGAGACTACTTATCCTTGTGTTTTCATGTAACACAAGCACGCACACACATCGCGCGAACGAACAAGCTCTCAGAACCTGTTCACAGATGTCGGTAGACACCACTTCAACAGCGTGTACACGCAATCTTTCAAACTGTAGATGTTCATTGTATATTTCATGTGATCTCTAATTCAATCTTCCTATGTATTTCCAAGACCTGTTTTTATTTTTTATTTTATTCATTCTTTCATTTTTATTTTTATTCTCATCTACGCAAATTCTGAATTGTAAATATACATAGTCGGTACTGCTGTTGAAAGGAATCACGTCACTGTAACTGCATTGCAAAATATCCGCACGAGACTTTTAACATAACCAAAGCAGCCTTTAATGAATAATTCATGATTAAACATTTTTTTTTATTTTTATTTATCGGTAAAAGCCATGTGAATTTTTTAGTTCGATTTACGTGGATATTATTCGCTCGTGATGAAAGGCGTGAAAATTTTCATGTGGATCAAATTGACTAGTGAATAATAATGTAGGAAAAAAAAAATCAATAACAAAAGTTTATTATGCAGCTTGGAATTATTTGTTTTTTTGCTTCGGGAATAATTGTAAAATGATGTTACAATAAAATAATAAACCTTGTAAGTTGAGTCTATGTTAGTGGAATCATGACAGAAACTCGTTGATGAATATTTCCTTTTTATTTTTCAAAACAACTACGGTTTGTTTTATGAACAACCATTATTCAGGCTGTCTGAACCGTAAATTGAAACGCTGGTACACGACGTTAGGTGCTATTCGTCAAACAGCACGGTGTCATTGCGCCAATTTCCTTTGATCTTCTGCAAATCATACACAGAAGTCAAATATAAATCGTGAAAAAAAAAAAAAGAATTTAATTAATAATTATTTCAAAGTAATCATCGTTCATAATTTTTTTTTATTCAATATATAAATTACAAATACACTCGATATTATATTAATCTATTAATAAACAAAATAAAAATACTATTTCCGTATAGGATGGTCAATAATTTTCTTGTCAAAGTAAAATAAATAATTATAAAAATCAACTGCAATTTTAATTACATTTTCTATCATCATTCGCGATTTGTAATTTGTCAGATGAAATTTATATTCACAAATGTCAATTGCAATAAATTCACAAATATGCATCCTATAAATATATATACAGAATGCAATCGAATCGATACAATCATGCATACTAATAATATTAAAATGTCGACTAAGTAAATTACAACATACCAAATTATTTAAAATAATCATTACAACATGAATTCGCAAGCACAGTTATCGTTTAAAAAATTTAGGTATATTTATGAGACATGATTAATCAATTGTGAGATATATTGAACTCGATTTGAATTCATTAATATTTATATAATATATTTCGCGTCTCTGATTGGCCGCCGACGGTGACTGCCACGCAGACGAATTTTATATTTCCAATATACACACTGGACAATTCTCTGTTTAATTGGAATGAATTAATTTTGAAAATATCCTTATCAATATATTTAATCTAATTTGCTTATGACAAATATGCGGTTACACGTGTTGGTCTTCTTATTATAAAGCTTGCAAAAAAATAAATAATAATAAATAAAAATCACAAGAGAACAGATGATTGGTTGGATGTAAGTACGATGCCTTTAATGCGCGCAGAATAATTGCAGTCCTCCTTCACGGAAAGATTTATGATCTTGGCTTTACGGGATAAATAAGTATGTTACGCGACATGGTTACGTTGGAATGAAAGCTTCTGTGTGTTTGAAACTCTCTCATATTGCTCTCTTTTCTCTTTAATCATCAGTGTTTATAAGTCATTCGCAACAAGTACGTAACCCTCATACTCTAATAATTTTTCTAAATTTGAATAATTATTTCTAAAGACTAAATAAAATTACTATTTTTCTTTCAATTAATTTCCATTCAAATTCTACTTCATCCAATCAAAATAAATGAGATATTTTTTTTCTTGGTAACGGGCAGAAAAGATTTCCAGGGATTCACATATCTCAATTTTATGAAGAAGAAAAAAAACGATAGAAAGAAAGCAATTCATTTTATATTAATGCAGCGTGGTAGTAATATCCCCGGCGATGGCGGCGTTGAGGATATTTAAAAAGGGCCGGTATGCAGTGAAAAAGAGTAGACGGAAGAGAGATAAAGGGTGGGGCAAAGCGACGGCATACAACACGATGGAGTCTGGTAAAAGAGGCGGAGGGAATGCTGACGATGATGAATGATCCTCTGAGAATCTCTCTAGGTTCGTATAACCTTTTTGAAGGCCACCATCATATACCAAGATGGAAGAGTCGAGCGGCCGCGTTTTGTTGACGATTTGTATATACGAGTTGCATCAAAAAATCCGGGGTGTTTTCCTCATCGCCATTGATTTTTTTATTATTAAAAATTCGTCAACTTTTATATAAAGACACGAATGTATACACATTTTGAAATTATCATCAGCAGTGTCTGGCACTTTTATAATATTTTTTTTTAATTTCTTTTTTCGTCATCCCAAAGTATAAAATGTTCTAACGGACGTTTTTTTTTTCCCCCATCCCCATATATCATCGCAGGAAGTATAAAAAAAATAACTTGGAATCGCAGAGAAAATTTAGGGCGCCTCGGACTAAAAATATGTTTTTTGAATGCATGTATATATATACTTAGGAAGTGAGGAAGGAGGGGAAAAAAAAACTAAAACAGTTTTTCGTTCTTCGCATTTCCTATATCAACGTCTAGAGTTCACAGAAATCCGACAACAAAAAATAAAAAACAAAGATTTATGACGACGTGTTCAAACCAAGGTACAAAGATGCTACGAATATATTTTTCGCGTTTTCCTAAAATTTCTTATCTAGATACTACCGGAGATCATAATCAAACTGTAATCTATTTAATTGTTAGCAATTTACAACGCGGTTACTTTGAGATATCGTGTGTGAGAAATATAATGTTCCATAACGGATTAAGAAACCGAGTTTTATTCAATACAATACATATATATAAAAATCTTTTTTTACTTCACACATATACCCACGACGGTTCCATTCTCTTTCGTGTTCAATAAACGGCTGACCGAAAAAAAAAAGGTAAATAAAAAAAAATGTAATTAATGGGGTCGTGGTATATCTAATCGAGAAACATTTCAAGGTTAGACCCTGAGGTGGCTGAGGTAAGCTTGACTTAATTGGGCTCCGAATGATTATGGGCCGCGCCTTATTGGCTCGATTACAACATCCGGCTAGCTGTTAATCTGAAAGTCCTGCGTGCATCCTGGGGGCTGAAGTGGGAATATATAAAAATATGAATTCATATATAAACGCGCTGGTAATAAATGCAACTTAACAACAGCAGCAATACAAACGCTCTAGCAATATGCTAATGTATATTACAGTCTATAATATATACGTGAATGATCATGTGTACATAGTCTGTTATGTATATGTATGTATTCCGTTTTGTTTTTTTCATTCAGCGCCAGTGAAGGCGCAGACTCATAAATCTCTCAACATACTCTAGAGGACATTTGATCCTTGCGTAACCCAACGCCGCTAATTTATTGTCCCGCGTTTTAAAGTCACCTCTGCTCGCGAGAACGCGATCACAAGGCGTTCAAAACAAATCTCCATGTGTACTTTATGTACATATCTGTATAACGGCACACTGTGCGATGCACGAAACGCGGAAATTTTTATTGCATTACCAATCGCGGAGTGTGACTTGCGCTTGTGGTGAAGAAAAAAAAATTAAGACGAGAAAAAAAAATCTTCACATTCATCGGGAGTATTTTAGATAGTTTTTTTTTTTCGACCCAACATTCCGAACCTGATGTTGGGTGGTCTTGGTGTAGTAAGTCTGGTGAATCGGAATAAGACCAAGTCACACGTGACAATGGATGTTACTTTTGCTGTACGTATATATATTTATTAGGGTGAGCTAAATGAACTGACTATTTTTTTTTTCTTTAGTTATCATGACGATGTTGTTTAGGATGATAAAAAAAAAATTTCTGTGAAAGTTTGAGCTGTTAATATTGATATTAAGAGGTGGGTATTTTCAATTTTCTATTTCACATTTCAATAACGTGGGAAAAAAAATTTTTTTAGTTTAGAATTTTTTTCAATGAGGAACTAATTAATGAATTGTTAATAACAATATATATTTTTGTAGGAAATCGAAAGATCTACAAAAAAGGTCTCTTGTGTTTTTTTGCTAACTCTATTTGTTTTAAAGTTATTTGAGGTTAAAGTTCAACTTTAAATAG
>JAQQBR010000006.1:2258630-2268978 GCA_030347285.1 Microctonus hyperodae
TGTATTTCTGTGTCAACAATTTTCATTGAACTATATAAAAAACACTGTGAGTTCAAGTGCTCGAATCAATATTTGTGGAACACGATATTATTCAATTTGATAATTGAATAATTTTAAATGAATTTTCAAATGGTCGACGTCGTCTTCGTCGTCGTGAATGCCATTGATTATCAAATCCAATTTTCATCACATTAATATCTCGTCGATGAAGTAGAATATCTATCAATCAACGACAAAAATAATGAATTTTGTTTATGTACTTGGAAAATTTATATTTAATTTACGATTTTAGATCCACTGTTTTTCGTGATTACACAATTGAATTACACGTGTTGATACAGAATGACATTAGAAATGGGGTGTGCCAAATCTTCAATGATGATTGACGAATTTATTATCGTAATAATTCCAATAAATTGTACATTAAAAAAAATATATATTCAATTTTAAAATACACTAGATTGTCGTGATGAATTAGCAGTCCTAAATGAATATATACTCGAATAAATTTTTTCAAAACCACCTTCCATTATCATCATAACTATACAATTAAATACAATCAAATATATCCAAGTTAAAATTTCGTCCACAAACAAAATTGTTTTTTATTTTCCTTTATTTATTTTCTTCTCACCATTAACAATAAACCATGGAATGAATTATCATCACTGTAATTTACCATCAAATCCAATTAATCATCCACCCATAAATATTAAATGTCCGTCGATTCACAATAAACCAATACAACATTAAAATTTTTTTTAATGCCACTATAAATACAAGGAAACACATAAAAAAACACGCGGCACACACGGTGACGTGTCGTATCCAAGAGATGGGACGACTGTGATCCGCGATTTTCGTTGTGGCGCTTTCACAGCCTCCGCGAGGGACCAGAAAGCGCCGCGACGCCCTGCACATGCGTTAAACGTCACCCACCCCCTCTAAGTATACCGACAAACTCCCCTCTTCACCCACCCATTTTCTCGCAGAGTTCTCTGTTTCTCCTTTTCTCTCTGTCTTCCGCATTGACATAGACGCCCAGTGAAATGCTATCCACGGTAGCATATATAGTTTATACCCCCTGTGAAAGCAGGGGGGACTATCGCGCGCCGTCACGCCATTCCTTTGTGCGTCAACAAAAGCTGTCGCTCACAAACATCCGCGTGTTCACACGTATACACGCAACCACCAATGAATATCTGTTTGGAAAAACCCCACTACCATTTATTCCATCCAACCACACGTCGATAGTTTCCATCACTATATATGTATGTTAATATATAGGACAAAATAGTTGGCCGTACCTTATAGCTTTCATATAAATTGATTTTGAATTTATTGAAAATTGATAATAGGTAAAAGCAATTTTATAATGGGTTTTGAATTCGTTTAAAGTGTAGAATTCATTTGTAGAATTTAATGAAATGTTTTTTTTTTTTTTATATATTGAAATGAGAGATTAATTTTTTTTTCTCTGGTTTGTATTAGGCACATTATTCTTTGTGGATTGACAGAATGATCACGTGAAGACACGTGGATGGACAGAAGATGAATGAAATCGAATCGAGCACAAGACTTGAACCACGAGTGAACGTGCTTGGCGTACGACGATTCTAAGGAAAATTGCAGGAAAATCCCGAATCTATATACGTCCATGCGCGTAGAATTGCTGACGGATCCGACAGTCAATCTTTCGACGAGCATCTTAAACGTATCACCATCAGCTTTTTCTACGTTTTTATTTTTTTATATTTTATTTGACTTTTCTCACTCATTTCTTCTTTACGATTTTACATATTTGTATTTGTATTTTTTAACGTCCAACAAATTTCCAGGAGGTCAGTTGAATATTTTTTTATACATTCTAAATGCTCTAATAACAATAAAAAATTTTCGTACTTTCCAATTTTTTCATCTATTATTTATATACTTTCAAAATGTTTAATGCGGTGTTTATTTTTTATTCTTAACCGTAAACGTTACTCACCGTAACGTAAAAATATCCCCGCGGGTATTTACTAAAAGATTCCACAGAACTCTTACCAGTTACAGAAAAACAACAATTGTTCCATTCAATTATTGTAGCAATCGCCAACGAGCTGCATACCACAATAATTAATTGTATAGACTTTTTATACAGTGACGCGGAATTCAAACATACAACCTGTGCTTGACGTGAAAAATATTTTCAGATAAAATTAAAAGACAGTCAGCACAATATATACATGACAATAAAATAAATAAAAAAAAAATTATACATCTATTAATTAAATTATAATAATTATTTCCTTCTTCATACATCCCAATTATACTATTTGCGCCTTTACAAAGAAAACTAATTTATTTAACCAGCGGCTTCCATGACACACAATAAAATAAATAAATAATCCAGCGACCGTATAATTGGATTCTTCTGAAACTTTGACAAGAATTTTTCTTACACACTAATTAATAATATTTCTTTCTCGTAAACAATCGCAAGATTTCTACAAAAATAATTAAATAAAACATAACCTGATATATATTTTATCCACCTATCATAGCAATAATATAATATTGTTCATTTAAAGAAAATATTTTCGTCTCTGTTGTATTTATCATGATATTGTTAGTTTTCTTCGTTCAAGTCCCCTCCCAAACGACGCAGCCGGGTAGCGACAGCCCATAATTCCATCCCCTCTGATGGCTGACGGTCGTCGTATCTCACGATCGTAGATACAAGCACGATGTCTGCAAGTATGTATACATATACCATGTATATATGTATGTATTGTGACCCTCGCGTGAAGCATATGTGCTTCACCAAGATCACTGTGACCCAATTCGTTGACAAGCTACAATTCTAGTACCAGCAGTACAGTTGAACGACATTGTATAGACAACGAGTATGAACTTTTGTCAACATCAAACAATAAAATATATATTTATTTCTCGATTAAAGTGCCCCTATATATTTTAATATTAAATTATTGATTGTTAGATAAAATTATTTAACACAGTAAAGCATCGATTATTATTTATATTTCTCCGAAATATAAAATTCATTCGAATTGAGAATCACTGACATCATATAAGCTTTATTTGAATTCGCTCAAGCGTTTATATACCGCAATCGAATTTCATTAATTTTAATTTGCAAATCTCATCAAAGCGTAAAACCATTTTCCGTATAATAATCCGAATAAAATAATACGATAATATTAATTTGAAAAATAATATATAAATAAAAAAATAAAAATAGATTATGATATTAAATAAAAATTGATTATATCCTTTAGATAATATTCTCAAGGTCGTGGATATAATTTATGTAATATAAATAGTATGGTAGACTATAAAAATTGGCAGGATATATCTTGAAAAAATTCAACAGTATTATAGTGGTATAGATTTCGCTCGACACTATGTGAGAATATAGCCATATACCCGAGAGCTTACGAGTGGAATGGCGTATAAGAGCGGATAGGAGGTGATGGAGGCAACGGCGGTAGCAGCGGCGACGGAGGTTGAAGCCGAGCAAGTTTTGCTCGAGAGCGTGACGGGGGTGAAGCGTATATAGGGTGGCATGCCACGGAAATAGAGAGCCGGAGAAAGATAGAGGATCTCACTAAAGTGAGCGACGGCGAGGGAATCTAAGGGAGAATATACGAGAGAGAATGAGTGAGGAGCCAACGACTAAGGGGTGCGCGCGAGGGGATGAGCTAGAGTTGGAGCGATGGCAGAGTATTGATTTAGTGGGTTGCACCGTCTCCTTCTATATGTCTCCTCACCCGTTCTACATCTCGTATACGTCTCCGCATCTTCGTGTCGCGCTGGCGCTTTAGTGTATAAGGTAATTTTTAAGTAGAATCGTTGATGTCCACGTGAGAAAATGATATTATATCATCAACATTAGAATTGAATGGTGTATTAAATAGATTGAGATTAGTCGAGTAAAAATTTTGTTCCTATTTTAGACCTACGTATGATTTTTTAGCATAGGAATTGAAGGTAGTATTTTAAATTTTGGTCCTTTTTAAGACCTTAAAAGTTGCAGAAATTTCCATTTTTTTTTATTTTAAGGTATAACGAATTAAAAACTAACGAAAACTAAGGAAAACTAAGG
Source organism: Microctonus hyperodae (assembly GCA_030347285.1). Lineage (NCBI taxonomy): Eukaryota > Metazoa > Arthropoda > Insecta > Hymenoptera > Braconidae > Microctonus > Microctonus hyperodae. Next base: position 2,262,739 of record JAQQBR010000006.1, read on the forward strand.
AAAACTTAGGAAAACTAACTAAAAATTAAGGAAAACTAAGGAAAGCTAAGGAAAATTAAGGAAAACTAACTAAAAATTAAGGAAAACTAAGGAAAACTAAGGAAAGCTAAGGAATTATTAAGATACAAGTAAGTATAGAAAGGTACTAAAAAAGCACTAATCAGGACTAATAAGGTACATTTAAGGTACAGTAAGGAGCATAAAGGTCTAATGTAGGAACAAAATTTCGACTCGGGAATTGCTATTTCAAATTTTGGTCTTTTTCAAGACCTTAAAAGTGGCAGATATTTCCATTTCTTTCATTTAAGGTGTAAAAAAGGTACAATGAATTAAAAACTAACGAAAACTAAGGAAAACTAAGGAAAACTAAGGAATTACTAAAGTACAAGTAAGTATAAAAAGGTACTAAAAAGTCGCTAATCAGGACTAATAAGGTACATTTAAGGTACAGTAAGAAGCACACAGGTCTAATGTAGGAACAAAATTTCGACTCGGGATAATCGAATGTATAAAAAAAAATATATAATAGCAAAAAATCAAAAAGGAGCACATAAAAATAAATTGCTATTGACTTTATGATAATTTAATGATTAATTAAATTCAATTCATTATTTAATTATATTGTTGAGTAATTATTTATATACATTAAATTGAATGCAAATGTATACAAATAATGAGTGGATAAAAGCGGTACGAGGATTTAACTATACATACATCATGGCATCACTTAATGGTTTGATACTACAACGATTTGGAACATGTAACAAGGTCACGTGCGTGTTTAAAAAAGTTTTGAATACGTGCGCGCATGTAAATCATTCGGTTGATTAATCAGGTGTGGCCCAGAATATATATCAATACAATATAAAAATGATAAGAGTTATATTTTTATATATTTATACAATTTTTTTTATTCCTTTATATAATTGTTCGTACAAATGATACCACGATGAGAATCATAAAAATAAAAGTTTTATAATATATAATTAATTAATCTTCATTTATACTAAACGTATCCATGAAAATGGTTGGAGGAGACTAAAAGGGACCGCGACCATGATACAATCTCTATACAGTTAAGAGGTGTTTACAACTCCGACAGTGAATCTGTGGGTAAGTGGGAGAGAAGATGGCAGTAAATATTCCTCGGGCCGTACTTCACACGACTGTTTGCCGCTCATGCTCAGCTCTTCTTCATTCTCTTTTTCGTTTTTCTCATTCTCTTTCTTGGCTACTTACTGTTTTATATAGCTCTCGCTTTTCTTACTCGCTATCTAAATATATATATATATCTATGTGTATATACTTGTACAAACACTGGCATTGCACTACCGCATCCACTGTAGTTTGAAAAATAGCAACGAACAATTTTATTCTTCTCCCATTAGAAATCACTTTTCAAACTCACATTAATCAACGAAATTATCGAATTTATTTTTCAATTTAAATATTCTCAACGCTGTCGAAATATATTTTCCTTCATTCTGTTGTTTTATTTTATATAAAAGCCGGCGTTAATAAATATTTCTAGAAATATTCGAGAGGCTCAGCTGGTGTCAACTGCGTGTACGAAAGACGTTGAAATATATCTACCGAGACGTTATGTGTGGAGGTGTACATGGGATAAAGGGAAACAAAGATCAAGCGAGAAGTAAGAAGGGACGCGACGCCAATGGCGTTATATATACAAGTATATATATGTAAGCTTCTTCCGGGTGGAAAAGCAAAGTGCGCAGGGAGAAGGTGAATATACAGAGGGAGGACGCAATCTGCTAATGGCGACTGACGGAAAAGATTGGCGGCGTTAGTTATTTTTTTTTTACCCCGAACAAAGTAAACAAAAACAAACAACGATCAAAATAAAAATTATTCTCTGATGTATCGAATAAAAGATTAGTACTATGCGCTTATTTCTGCTGTCAATCTAAATCCACGCATATTTTTTTTTGCTCTGCTGCATAGTTTTATACACACGTACAGATATATCCTTGGAAAAACGATAGCGAATGGCAGTAGAAATGTTTTTAACAGGCGGAAATTACGACGAGCCATCAGGATTTCAGTCGAGGAATATTAGAAATTCCTCGTTCAACATTGAACGGTGAACCCACGTTGGGCAAATCGCCAAGTATCTATTATATAGGCTAGGGAAATACTGTGAATCACTCTCATCCCGTCGGACGTCGACAGTTAAATGAAAAAATTTCGATCCGATTAACTGTTCAACCCTCGAAAGAATTTATACACAAGTATAATGTATGTATAAGTGATGAAAAACACACTTGTATACACAATGCATGATTTAATATTATAAATAATTGTAATCTAATAAATAATTATTCAAACCCATCATCAGTTCATAGATAAATTAATAATAAAGAATAAACGCGTAAATAAAATTATCATAAATGATTGAAGAATTATATTGTCATGAATATAGAATTGAGGTCATAAAGGTATATATTATTCCAATAATATATACGTATATTTGTATATACACATACACGGCGTTCAAATGATAAAGAAGACACAGAAACGTGGGAGTCGATTGCTGATGTTTGAGTGCGCGCCACGCAAGTGGTGCAGCTGCCGCGTGTGCTTGCTGACTGCCACAAGCATAGAATGGTATCAAACGCGGAGGCGGAAGAGAGCAATGGAGAGAATATAAGAGTTAGTAAAACAGCGATAGAATGAGAAGACGGACGCCATAAATGTAGAGGGGAAGAATGGGAAAACGTATCGCTGACGGCGGCACGACCGATATATACGAGAGACCGTTTCTTCTCTTGTCTCTCTCGCTGATGCCGCGCGTATAACTGGAAATGAAAGGGCAGTTCGGCCGATGGGCGATAATTCATTGGTGAATCGAACTGCTGCCAGCTGAATCGAACCCATCGTGCATGCACAAAAACCCCGCGCGCGTCGCTTCAGGTTATGGGCGTCGTTGGTTCAAGGACACGACAAAGAAAGATCCCACCAACGACGCGTGTATAATTTAAAAAAATTCATTTAATATAATTTCATATTGATGTACGGAATATAAAGATAAAATTAAATAATATATGCGTATCAATACGGTGATTCATTGTACAATATATAAAAAATAAAATTATTTACAGTGAATTTAATATACTACATAACTGTTGAGAGTTTAAATGTTTGGCAACAAAATTAAATATGAGCATTTAAGTTGTTGAGGGATTGTGCCTGTAGGCATATGTGTGTTGCGATGGTATCCACACACTCGGACGAGGTATGTATAAAAGTATAATGTATATCCTGCACCGCTAACTTTTTAAATATTACGATACGTATACACATGAACTGTGAATGGCCATGGGGTTTTTGTCTGTATATGTACAAGCCGGGGAAAAAGTGAAACTCAGAGGCATTGTTCCCCGGCTTTTTCCTCGACTTGGAACAAAAATAGGGACGTAAAGTCGGCCTCACGGTCGCGACCCTCCGGGACAAAACTATATACGACTTTCACTGCCGTAAAAATAAAAAGCTATCTCTTTTTTCCTTTCTCATTTCACTGTCTCCCTTGTGCTCTCGTTCGCATAATATTTTTCCCTCTTTTCGATGCACTGACTCCTGCCGGTTTGTCCCGCCGCGCGTTTACGTAAATCGGGAGCCCTAAATCTTTCGTACCCCCGCTCTTGCCGACAACTAACCCCGAAGAAAGCATTATACCAAGCAAAACAAAGTTATGAGAAACGCATGGGAAACGTATCGTCTTTATTACCTGCTAGAAACTGTATATATTCTACCATAGTGAAAAGATATATAACACGAAACACCATAATATATACATATTCATAGACATGTTTAAGCATTTAAATTTAAATTTTTTCTATAAACACAATAATCATTTGTAATATTATCGTATTATGTAAACAAACTAATTTATTTATCTCAAACATTATGATTAAATTATTTTACTAAAATTAAAAAAAAAAATTTTATTATATTTGTTATATATTTTATTGAATATATTAAATGTAAATAGTATATGTACTAGGCATTAATTCGTTTATGGATCGTCCATCAAGAATTTCTAACCGAGACTGTACACTTCCCTTCTCTCTTCACCCTCGCCTGTACATCTCGTCCTCACATCGCCCCTTATTGGAAGCCTGAGAAGGGTAGTAAGGGTCGGTTTTCGCTTGAAACGTAGCCGGCAAAAGGGCGGGCAGTCAGCGTGAAACGAAACGGGAGATTTAGATGTCGTCCAGTGACATGTTCCTACGCTTTTCATTCTGACTCTGCTGTCTTGACGAACACTCCCAAACGCTTGTATATATGTTCTATGTATTATATATCCCGGCAGATGATAGACGGAAAAGCTGAGTTGGCTTCTATGAAACCCGGCCCCATACGATAAAACATTCAACACAAAAAAAAAAATTTATAGATATATTTCATCGTATTCTCGTATTTTTTAATCACATTCACGTCGACAGATCTCGACAAAAAAAACAAACAATTTTCATGGAATTTAATTATATTTCACTTTGCCAGTGAAACTATAAGTAAAAAGCAAACTTCTTTTTCGTCGAAAGTTCGTTGAATAGAGATCAGTAATTTTTTTTTTCTACTTTGCACAACGCATTAATGTTTAATTGGCTGGTCAATGAGAAGTTGCTTTGAAAAATACAGTTTGGGCATACGCTTGAGAATTGTTACTTTATAAAAGAGGGATCGTAAATATTCGGGTTGCGCACGGAATTAGCTCATCCAATCAGGCAAAACATTGGAAGGGCGGGTTTAATTAAAACCCCTTTTCAGTTGAATTGCTAAGTTTCTACTGTTGAGATGCGCTCTACGCGTCTTAGATGCTAGTACCTAAGACATTTGTGAACTGGACGACGAATTTTTATTTTTACTTGAACGATTTATCTTCTAGCTAAAACATGGTGTTTACTTGAAAAATAATTTAAAATAAAATGTAGAAAGAAAAAATGAAACGTATAAAAAAAAATGTATACAAGAAAAAAAAACTGTTAATTCGATAATTTCCGTAATAAATTAATTTTATAAATTATAAAGATACGAAATAAAAATTTCTACTGATATAGGTAAATGTATATGATAACTCTCGATACGAGGAACAGTTTGAAAGGGTTATTGGTCTTCGGGCTAAAATCTTAGTGTATATAAACGAAGAAGAAAATCGATACATAAGTGGATCTATAAATCTCAATCCGAAGTTGATCGAACCTATATTTACTCTATTATCCAACGATCGTTTCAATTTTTTATGGAGCAGTTTATGTTTAACTCGAATAATCGCCGAGATCCCGCGCACTGATATAATGCCCCATAAATCGTGATGCTGCACGCTGTATTCTCATAATGGCGCGAGAAGGACATCCGTAGGTCAGTGCCACGTGCATATAGGGGCGAAATATAAACTCCCCGAGTTTCACAGTGGAACCATCGTGCGGCAGAAACGACGCACTTGCTACCCCTCAGTCGAAGTTACGTCGGAACGTCGACGTACCGGATATTACTGCGCACGCCATCTGTCGTAGCAATGGTAAAACATTTTTCCCGACGGGTTTCCACGATTTGCTGCCAGAGGGCTGAACATTTCGAACTCGCGGGAATATTATTTGATTTTTAAAAGCACGCCACTGTTCAAAAATTATTAAATCGGAAAGTAATGTCGTTTCTGTGCATATTATTATTTATTTTACTCGAAGAATATTAATTTTTATCGATCCAGAATTAAAAATTCATGACTAATATAAAAAAAAAATTGAGAATTGAATCGAACTAAGAAAAAAAAAAATATTTTACAAGGATTGAAATTGTATTACGACTTAATTGTGTATAATATAACTTTTTTTTCTCAAAACGATAGAATTTTGTTAACATACCGCTCGTCCTTAGAACCGAAAGAAATTTTTTTTTTTCCTTCCCTTTAGTCCTCAGGATAATAATTCAGTTATGTGCGAAAAGGGACGAGTTAAGGAACAGCATTTATTTTATTGAGCGGTTGTATTCCTTAATAGTAGTCGAATGGGACGTCATGTCTTCAGGTTGTAAACGCCTCATGTTTTTTATACGCTATTGGACTCCTGATTTACGGGGTCCAATACAAACGACAAATCTCAACCACATGACTATACAGACACGCACCCTTTCCATCGAAAGAAATGAAAGGTAAAGAGAATGCGCTTGGAATGCACCGGTGAAAATTGTAAATTTATTGACATAATCACTTCAGTAAAAAAA
>JAQQBR010000006.1:2273463-2296264 GCA_030347285.1 Microctonus hyperodae
GTAATACAAAATAAAAATATTAGAATATTTATAACAATTTTTTTTTTAATAGTAATTTTTTGTGGAAGTTGAATAAATAATTAATTTCATATTAAACTTACCTGAACAGTGTTAGTTTGAATTAGTGAGTAACATTACAAATAAACCCAGAGTATCCTCACAGCATAAAAATATATTCATATTAAATTAATAAATTTAAAGGTGCCATGAATTAATATCATAAAAACAAACTTGAAATGATTTAATAGAGTATCGATTTACACTAAAATGAGCAGAGTGACCTGAATCAATAATATGTCGTTTCTTTCAGGACATTCTACATGGTGTTCGCACAAACACCTCATTATGCGATTGTCGTTTGTTTGCAAGTGCGAAGATAACGCGCGGAGCTTAAACCGTAAGAGCTAGTGTGTCAAGACAGTTTGGTCTCGCTCGTCTTCTTGCGGGACCCTTGGCGAATTCTCCATTTTCATCTGTCCTTATTCCCTTTTTACCAACCGTATAAATACATCCTTGGATATATTGTCGTCTCTCACCAAGCACACTATGTCGGTCTCACATCGCGCGGTCTCTCGCGTCGTCCAACAAAGATTGTCGCGCGATTAGTCCAAGACCCCGATGTCACGGTGGAAGATTCATTGCTCTCGCAACCCAGCCGTTATATACGCGCACATATATACGCACACGCGTTTATACGCACGCTCCGTGGACCGTTTATATGCGGTAACGCCGTAAGTGCATAATCGCCGATCACATCTGCTTGCACTTTGCGTCAGACTCCAACACCTTCAACACCTTATGATTGTCTCGCTTGTACGCATTTACTTATATATTCGTATACGCTCGTCTTGACTTTTTTTCAACTTTGTTGCACCCTTTTACATATATGTACATATAAACCACTATATAACATACGTGTGTATATTTACAGTCTCCACAATTGCACGACGAGAAATTATTCTTACAAATGCTTGTATCACATGGAAGTGTTTGAAATTTTTTTAATTTTTTTTCTCATTCACTGAAAGAATGCATCGATGAAACTTTTTTTTTCCATTATATGGGAGACTTTATGAGTCTTTGAAATTAAATTTTTTTATCAATTATTATTTATATACGATAAACTTGTGTGAAAAAATTCGAACGGAATATTTGCAGGTATTATTCGGATTGGAAGAATTTTTTTAAAATCAAGATTCATGAAAGGTTAGTTAGAATATATATTTATACAAAGTGGTCGAATGTGTCATGACATGTTTCTTTGCCACACTTGCAAGAGATACACGACGTATGCACGCGTGTGTGAGCACGAGTAAATGGTAGATACTCTCACCCTTGTATTTTATAAATAAAAAATGTGACTTCGTGCATATGTAATCATGGGGACGTTTGTATGGTAACACGATGGCAGTTCTATCGCCAGTGTCAGATGATAATTTAAAATTTAAAAATAAACAACGGAAATTGATATTCAATATTAAAATAAATTTAAAAAAAAAACGAGTGGATGAATATATTTATAGATAAAATTATTTACCGAATAAATATATATTTATGCATGTATAAAGTAAATAACTAAATTTATAGAAAAATTCAATGAAACGTAGCGAAAGCATTGGATGATTCACTGTGGCTCATTTCTCAAACAACTTTTTACTTTAATCACATTAATGAAGCATTAAATCTCGCCGCGTGTTTTACAAGTTGACGGTGTGTGGCCTATCTCTGGAGCTTACGTTGACAAGGATTTCACAAACGACTTGTGCGCAAAAGCAGCACCGCTGGCCTCCAGCTACCTTCCTTATTATTCTCATCCGTCACACGACGACCAACCACCGTCTTTCTCTCTTTATCTTTCTCTACCTCCCGTGATGATCGCTAATAGCCGCACCTCGTTCCAACGTGTTTACACCTGTATTGTGCTCTAAACTTATCATTACTTTTCTCCTTTCCTACACTGCTCTTCTTACTTCATATATACGTTATTATATTCATAATCTTATGGGCCTACAAAACTGCGTAAACTGCTTTTGAATAACAGACATTACCGTCATAAAAATTATACAGCATGGATATAACACGTAATTGAATTGTATATACTGTAAATTATATATGAACTACTGAGCAACCGCGCAAAATTTTTCTTTGTAGATAGTGTGAAAATATAAATTTAACCTTTAGACGAATTTGAGAGTTGAAATCGCCCTTAAAATGTGCGCAAATCAGTGTTTGGTATCATGTGTCAAATATGTATAAAGTTCCTATCACAGGAAGTCTGTATTACCGACTGAGGAGTTGACTATTGAGTTAAATTTTCTTTCACTGTGAATTATTTATGAATAATATTGTATTATAATTTGCAGTAGAGACTTACATTACGTTGGGAAGGGTGGATTTGTACGTGTGGGATGTATTTCTCGTGGCAATCCAACGTCACTTACCTGAAACAATAAATGGGATATGGTTAAACAATGTACATATATTAAAGACAGCAAGGTATATTCAGGTATGAATTTAATTCATGTAATCCCACACACAGAATATTTATTCAAACCTCTGCCATATATGAATGACTATATAATCGCCTACACATGTGTCACAGTGCGCAAAAAAAAATCGCTTTATCTAATATTATTCTCAAGCTCTAAATTGAAGACGATCGTCTTTATAATCGATACATAATAGTCATAAAAAAAATTTATTATGGGACATTAAATATTATCTAATCTAAATTCAACGTTGAATAATGAAAAAAGGATAAAAAAAAATTTTTATTGGAAAAAAAAATTCCTTTTTCCGGTACATTGATTCATCCATGTGAAATATATAATCAAACGTGTTTTTAACCCACCAACATTGAGGTTAGTGGTGCTCCCGATCGTCCACGGAATCCGGTTATCAGGTATTTCACGAATGTTGTGATTTCTCATTGGGGTTTATCCACGTTTGATGTCTCACCACGTGGCGTTGTGTCAGGAGACACGCGATGGTGGTGCGTGCACGCATTCTCCCTTCATCAATATGCACTCGCGCACTCACTTGATATCATCAATAAATTTGTATTTGGCTCATGATAAAAAAGCACATCGCGTATTCATTGGCAATCGAATACACATTTGACAAAAATTTAAAGGAAGAAAAAAATCAAATAAATTAAAGCAGAACAATAAGAGAAATTGAGTAGAATTGATCACATAACAGGTGCATATAGAGTATCAAACTCGACACCATAAACCTTACTGGCCGCAAGCCACCGTATAAATATAATAGAACGAGGAGACCTTGCGATGGTCGGTCGGCATTACCCGCCGAACCATCACGAGAATCCTCGTGGTAGGGGCTTTTGCAGAGGGGGTGGTGGGATCAAGAGGGACCAAAGTCGTCGGAGAATGAAGAGTTGCGAGAGAAGTGGGGAAAAGAGGAGGCTATACGCTATATGTTGCAACACGGCGGCGTAAAACACAGAGAAACGGTGGAATGATCGATGGGATTCTGCGCCGTAGTTGGCATCACGACTGACTCCTTCCCTACCATCACTACTTTGGTGCACGATCCAGCCAGGTCGACACACTCTAGGGATGCTCCCCTCCACTACCGACTATTCTGCCTTTCAAATTGATTGGTGGGGAGCGCGCACGTGGGTACAATGAGTTTCCAAACTCTTCGCACAGATGGCGACATTGGCGAAACTATAGTAGCGACATCGCTCGTTACATCGCTCAAGTTTCATCACACTAAACAGCTCAAGGGCGGCAAATCCGCCCAATAGGTAATATAATTAACTCTGTGTGTTTGTAAACAATGTATGGAATGTAAATAAAATTTGTTTATGAGTATTACACAATTTTACGAATCGTGTTGATATTAATAATGTATTGTATTAATTATGAAATCAATTATATATGAAGCAATATATTTATAAATATAAATAACACGACTGATAACATCGGTATACTTCGAATCACGTATTATTCCTTTAGCGAATTGTTTATAAGTTTGAATTACAGATCCGTATTGGTAATAACAATAGCACATTGCAACGCGCATCCAAGTGTTAATCATTAAATCCATATGCAACTCACGAATGAAAATTCGCATGGACACAAATGCGAGGCCATTTTTTGCTCAGAGTGTCCGGAATTAAATTTAGTTGGATGACACTTCGCGCGCACGCGCCTATAAAACAAAAACGCGTGGAGCATTCGCAAAGGTAGTTGAGACCACCCATGTCTCAAACACGAATATAGAAAACTAAAAATAATTCATGCTTTAATTCATTAATGCGGTCAGCATATATACTCGTATAATCAAATCAATATGCATATAGTAATAAAATTAATTTCGCTTACTAATTAATTAATTCAAAATAAATAGTAAATTTTATATAATGAATATTATTAATTACATAATGACTTTATAATTAAAAATATCACTTCAAGTCTTATACTAATTAAGATTGCTGACCGATAAAATAGAGATATAAATACTAATAATTATATGTATACTAATATCTCTTCACAGAGGACATATAAAATTATGTGTATTATATGTACATGTAGCGATGCATTGTCGTGGAAAACTAAAGTAAAGCACGACAAAGCAATTGATCAATATAACGCCAACAACCCTCTCTCCCTTTTACAAACCGGGTGTTCTCGACAACTACTTGCTCGTGTCCAACCTCATACTGGCACGTACATCTGTGTACCCATCCCAGTCTCCAGTTGGACACATCGCGGGTAGCAATATTGCTATATAGTATTAAGCGACGCAGAAGAGACGAGAGAAAACGCACCCCCATAACAAGTTTCTTGCTCATCTTTTTCGTTCAATAACTCTCCATCCAAGATGGCTACCGCGGTCGTCCCTCATTGGCTGGGGGTGAGGTGGTCGCTACGAGCTATATACCGTTCGGGGGGGGAGGTAGTTCTTCATAGGGTGGTATGAGGGGGGACTGGAAGCAGTGACGCCATCTATCTTCCGTTGCCTTGGCTCGGCGTAACATAAGGCAAGATAAATTGCGGGATCTCCCGGGTTCTTGAACCTTTCTGGCAAATTGCATAAGAATATCCACCGGCCTCTTTCTCTTCGTTCAACTCCTCCACTAGCTCCTCACACACCGACCGCTCGACCGTCCCTCTCTTCATCCCTGGGTCTGCTGCCTCGCGGCTCCAATGGAATTGGAATTAACTCAAATAAATCACCCCTAAAGGTTCTGCAACGCCACGCGTCGCTCTCGCTCTCCATTTACCTTGGCCCACACGACACAGTCAAAGCAGTGAAAGAAAGAAATGGAGAAAGAGTTTAAATTTTCTTCCATTTCAAATGATAGTACGTATTTTATGAGATTGGTTTTGGCGATAAAATTACAGTAAGTTACTCGGGATGTATATATACCAATGTTATGTGGTACAGTGGTGAATTACAAGATTAGATTGTTCATAAAATAATAGCACACTTGATTCATTATAGTTACTAGTTCAATTATATCTTCTCTAAGTGGGTTAAGTATGTAAATTATTTTCTCTTCAAGTTGTCATTGATTAGAAGTGTTGGAATTTTAATAATGAGGCCGTCCATATATATTTTTGATGCTTACTCGATTATTTGAAGGGACATAAAGCACCCACCTGACATCTGACGGATTTCGTGGAAATAAACGCGATAATAATATCAGGATGGGCGACAAAAAAAAATAGAGACAGATATATGTGTGCGCGCGCGTCTCACGGCCCATTGATCGGAAGAACCTATGGCTCGTAAAATTGGTTGGATATAGTGAAAATACGTAGTGATATATTTTTCTAATGGCACCCTCAAATAATTTTATCAAAAAACTTTCATTTCAATATATAATATATCACAAACTATACGTAATATTAAAATTTTTTCCCATCAAAATTATCGTCTACTTCATATTTAAAAAATACCAATTTAATATATATCCAACAAAATCATTAGCTTGAATATAATTGTCCGACTAATTCGTCATTTCAATTATTATATATATAATACAGTAGCATTGTGTGATTGATTGTGTGTTAGGACAAGCCTCTTGGTACATTGTGCGAGGTCAGTAAATCCGACGGCAAGCTTTACGATTTGTTTGGCTCGGTAACTGGGTGATGGAGCCCGGTTATATAGTCGTGGGTATGCGGAACCATGTGATCATGGCCATAAACGCGCCTGTTATGCGCTCGTAAACCGGGGAATTCCCTCGTGTGCCGCGCGGCAGGCTCCTCGCAGTCCCGTACCTCGTAAAACTCTTGCTTTACGATTGCTGCGTATCACTGACTGGACGAAGAGCCTGCCGCCAAGCGGTGACTTTGGCAAACAATGATCAAGTCTCTACTATTACCACCAGCATATATATCAACGATTCTCCACGTGCTTCTTCATGAAAATACACACTGCTATCTATCATAATTAATTAGACATTCATTTAAATCTTAATAAGCAATTTGCCTTCAATAGTACAAATGAAAAAAAAAATTGTGATGTAATTTACATTTAGAGATTAATAAAGTGAATGAAATTGCTTATGCTATCGCTACTAATTAATATTCTATAATAAAAAAAAAAAATCTGTATTAAATTATTTTCAATAAATGACCTTTCATTAACGAAGGACAATTTCATAAAAATGTGCTTTCAATTATAGTGAAGAAAATTCAATGGAATTTATTTACCCATCAACAAATATCAATTGGATCAAGCAATTGATCTACATTACGAGAATTACGTCAAGTTACACGTCACACAAATGTCTATAATACTAAATGTATGACGTCAGCATCAACAGAAGGTACGAGCGGATGACGTAACTAGGAGAGTGCCAGCCATGCTGAGTAGGGGGAGGAAGAAAAGGGAGCCATTATAGAAGGGGCGCGACTAGGTTGAATCCTCCCCACCGACCGGCCCACTAAAGGAACAGCTGTCAGCTGCGTAGAGTGTATATATATACGAGACCCTCCTTCCCTTCTGATGTCTGTCCGTTTGCCTGGTCGACGGGTTTGCCGCCCTATGGGTCTCCCGCCGTGTCGCATACCCAAACTCATTCGACGGCCTAAACTCTAAAGCCACCCACCCTAATGTTAAAATATTCCAGTGGGCGAACGCGCGCGCGGCACGGGAAGAGCCTGCTGAAAATTATGGCCGACTCTGCGACTCAAATAACTCTTTAATCTGCAAGCGTGTATACGACACAACAGGCATCTTTTATTTTTTTACTCGCACTCTTTTACTCACGTATCTATACTCGTTCTTTTGCTTTATGTTTATGTATAATGCCAGTTTTATTTCTCACAAATTAAATAGCACTATCGCTGGAAAATTTAAACATAATAAAGTAATCAATTTTTTTTATGAATGTATAAATATAGGATAGATGATAAAGTATATTAATAAGTTATTTAAATTATAATAAATCAGGCAAATAGTCTTGTTTGATTACATTATTATTATATGTGTGTATGTATTTATGTATATTGCTGATATATATATCAAAATAACACATATTATATATGTACATATGGTAGTGAATTAAATATCGTTCTGATTAATCGCGTGTAAAAAGGCTTACGCGTCACGTTCAGTGCAATAGCCCGTGCCGTCCAGATAAATCGTTTTGCTAATTTGTTCTTCGTGCGAATGTCCATTATTACGTATCAACACGAACTCTTATTACGTGTATCATTGTAGAGAAAAAAAATCTATCAACTGCTCGCCCAATTATTTGAGATTATTATTTGTTTAGTATTATTTGAGAAATCAGGGGAATTTGATTGTTGCGAATGTTAAATTTTGTGTGAAGAAAATATAGTAAAAGATTTATTTTAACGAACATGTTGCTTCCGTATTACGGACTGAATATCCAATGCACCAATGGAATTCCCGAATTTCTTATTTTTTTATCGTCAACGGTCTTTGAAACGATGAACCTAAAATTCCAAGAAGTCTGAAAGAATCCATGGCCCCCATGGATTTTTGGAGGATTATTAAACGAGGATTCCCGTTAAGTTGCAAAAAGTATATCTGAATATATATTTATTGCTTACAGAACCTTAAACATTATATCCACATTTGAACAGAGTTTTAAAATTTAAGAAAAAGTGACCCTCATTTTAGTTAACAACCAATTGGCCAAGGTCAAGCCCGTGAATTGTGTTCATACAAACGGAATAAGATAAGAGGTCGATACATTCTATACATGAATACATGTATATTATACTTATGACATATATTGTTTAGTACAAAGCTTTGAAGGTCAGCCTTGGCTCTGAAATCTCACATAAGAGGAATCTCGGGCAAAAGACCGCAGTCGGTCAACCATAAAACCATAAATTGAAGATCGGTTTTTTTTTTTTTAGTTATATTCAACCATAACAGAGGTGGAGATCGATGGAACCAGCCCGAGTTGTGGAGAGTCCAGAGAAATAAAAAAAAAAACGTGCAGGAAGGAAGAAAAAAAAAGAAGCATGAAGACCGAAAAACCCGTGCCGCCAACCAGCTTGTTATAAGCCTGGTCATCGCAACTCGTAGTGAGGTGGTTAAAGGGGAGAAGAGAAGATGGGAGGGTTTGAAAGGAAGGAGAAGCCGAGTGGAACAATGTGCGTCGCGGCGAAGAATGCGGTCCGTCGGGCAGCAGGGTCCCTCATGTCGATGGTTGGATACTTGAGCTCGGGTCGAAGACTCGTTGTCGAATGAGTCGCCTTCGCGCTGGGCCCGTCGATAACCGACGAAGACATCCAAGATACGATACGAAAGTCCTTCGCTTCTCACCGACAAATGCATGAGAAAATTTACGATTATTGAGATCATTGCGTCATTTAAAGTCGATCGAGTCGTGCGACTGTCTAACAGTGAACGACAATATAAAGTACACTATATGTACATATTCTCGGACATCCGACGGTGAGGAGTGTATGTATATTTCCATCAGCGACTAATGCTTGAGAATATTTACGATTATTGCTGGTATTCCGAGTCACTCGATTAGCTTCATAGTGACGGCTTTATATATTTCGCGTCCTGTCAAACAGCGCGATAAATCATGGACCATTTTCTTCATAATTCATTAACTTAAAGAATACTAGACGCTTCAACAGCATAATAAAATTGGCTGTGTGTGTACTACACCTAAAAAAAAAATAGTTCAAGTCGGAAATTCCGACTAGTTTCGAACTATTAATATTCTTACAAATTTTCAAAATCTTGAACTTGATACAACTAGAAAATCGACTAAATGCATTAATAACACGTCAAACTAGAATATAAACGACTTGATTTCCCGAGTAAAAATTTTTTTCCTATTTTAGACCTGCATATAATTTTTTTAATATAGGATTTGAAGGTACTATTTTGAATTTTGGTCTTTTTCAGACCTTAAACTGGACAGATATTTCCATTTCCTCCATTTGAGGTATAAAAAAGGTATAACGAATTAAAAACTAACGAAAACTAAGGAAAACTAAGGAATTACTAAGTTACAAGTAAGTATAGAAAGGTACTAAAAAGGCGCTAATCAAGACTAATGAGGTACATTTGAGGTTCAGTAAGGAGGATAAAGGTCTAATGTAGGAACAAAATTTCGACTCAGGTTAAGACTAGAATTGACTTGAATCAAGACTAAAAAAACTCGAATCAAATCTATTTTCGACTTCACCATTTTTACAACTGAATTAAGTCAGTTAGACTAATATGATGTCTTGAACGCAGTCGCGATTCAGTCTTAAACCAAAATGACTCAAGTCAAGTCTCAATTTCCCCTTGATTCAGTACTTTTTTTATTCGCGTGCTGTAATAAATAAAAGCAAAATACTAAACAATCATAACAAGCGGAGAGTTTCAGAAAATACCTCGACTCATATATATCTATAAATACATATTAAATGTATGAAATTATACCTATAGGTTTTTCCTGTGGGCAACGAGCAAAATGAAGATATCGTCTTTTCTCGCTTGGCTCTCATCGATACTCGACGACTTAGGTTATCGATATAATTGCCTGATACACGTTGATTTATGGCATTTATTTTTTGTATATATACTCGACATATATATGGTTTTGTTGCTTTTGGGGATGGAAGAGGTGAATCGTAGTGGTTTATACAGAATGGTTGCTTGCAACTTGAGAAAAAGTAAGATATAGCGGGGTACAAGGACGGGTATATAAGGGAAAGAAAAATCGTGCTTCAAGTATAGAGAGGGAAATTGCCGCAGCAGCACTAATGTCACTCCCGCGCCCGAGATAAGAAGCCTTTGGTGCCCATCCCCTTCGCGTTGTCCGCTTGATTTATGTTAGACAATTTTTATTATTCCTGCACCTCCCACTTCTTATTCACCCTCTTACTCTCACCCCATCTATCCCCGCAGTGCCCAGTTTTTCCTATCTAAAATGGGCTAGAGCTCATAGGCATCGCGCTTGTGAGAATAAAAAGAATAAAAAAGACATTGGGAGAGAGAGTGAATGTGTCACAGGATGAAGAGGGACGAATGCAAACTTTTTTGTAAAAGAAAAAAAAATAGTTATCGAAAAAGAGAGATTGGCAAAGAGATGGGGAAAGGATGTGTGAAAGAGAGAGCGTGAGAGAACAATTTCTAGCGGGTGGTAGTGGTTGAGCGACGACGCTATGGGAAATTTTCGAAGAAAACTATCGGTGTACCTTATCGAGTCTCCGAAGACGAACTCGGTGGAAAAGTTCGTTGATTAGTGGACTACATAAATTCGTTGGTAAAAAAAAAATGATGATAATGGCATCGATGGTAACGAAGAGAATATATAGTTGATAAAAAGTTATCTCAAAACTTTTCTAATCAAAATTTTTTAATCATTGTTGAATATTATAATGACGACAAAATAACTAAGATAAAAAAATCGTAATCCACATTCATCACTTAATTATAAATATAAAACTCAGTATATATGCATGAAATAAATATCTAAATCCGACAGATAAATTATCTTTTATTATAAAATTCGAAACTTGATAGCAAGGATGAAAAAAAAAATTACTATAATGTTGTTTTGCACGCCTAACTATCTTAAACACTCTCTATATAAATGTATACAGTAAAACACGATCATTACAATAGTACGGTACGAATATACAGAAGGTACTTACTCTTCCTCGGGTGCCCAGCAGCCAGGGAACGCGTGCGACCCGGTGGAGCAAGGGGTGCAACGCAGAGAGTTATGACGCCGCACAATTAGCAGTTCGTGTGAGAGAGATCGATCGCCGCCATGAACATACATCAACGATGTTGCTGGACATATATTCACGCCCATAATGCACTCTCGTCGGCTATTTTCACCGATTTGCCACTTGTATCTGTACTTCACTATCGTTCCCATATACTTCACCTTTCATGCGCGAGTAAAAATTATTCTGTCAAATTCGTAAATTTGATTTGTGACTTTTTCATTAAAATCAGATACGTATATAGTTTAACCGTGATTTTTTTTGCTATTATCTTCTAATAAGACAGCAAAAAAAAATTACAAAAATGCTTTCATCACATTTATATAACTCATCTGCAGGCAGTAAACAACTTTAAATGCTTATCCAATCTTATGAAGCTTCTTGTTTTACGTCGGTTGTACAACTCACGTGACATAACACGAGATGAACACTTTTTCAAAGTACGTGACTGTTCACTGGAGATGAACGAGATGTGGCAAAACGCGTTTATATAGATATGTATGTATCTTTAATCTTTTTTTCATATTTTTTTCTCCGTTTGTTTCATGGAAACGCGTGCCGTCGCGTTAACTTACGAGACATTTATGAGTCATAAGTGATTTTACAGAAGCTAAATCAAGCTAAGGATAGAGTTACTCGAGTTAAAGTTTACTTGACCAGTTGAAATATACACAATTTAATTTAGCTCATGATTAAAACGAAGTGAAATAAGATGGAGACGAGAGCAGAACAACGAACAGATCACAAGGACCGCCTGCCATCGTCTGATTTACTATGGCGGTCCCCACAACTTCCAGACCTGTTCACAGAAGTTAGCGTCCTCTTGTGATGGGGTTTCGTAACGGGGGCCAGTTAATGGTGGAAGGGCGAGGGTTGTCAGATAGAATATACATAGGGGTGGGGTCAAAAGGGACATATCCTCATTCAACTCACAGATTGGGGATCGCTTCTATATGTCAATGCAACGTGTCACACATCCATGATACACTGCACAAGATGTCGAGTTTGTATCTACAGTTAACGTCATCTTAAAGATTTATTTTTATCATATGAGTATATATTCCTTCATTAAAATTATTATGGGGATGAGCGTAGAGGGTATTTTTCAATAATACCTTCATCATATTATAGGTAAATTTATCAAATTATTCTTGAGTGTAAAAGTTATTTGTCTAGTTGAATTGTATACAGAATAAAATATATTAGCCTTTGTGTATAAACTTTTACAATGTGAATTGCCTTTTAATATTTTAGTGATTCGAAACATTTAATGCTGATGAGATATATTAAATCTAATGAATATCAAATTACGTTATATTGTGTGAATTCATAATTATATTTGTAAAATAGATTTTGATATTATAATATCATAGTATAAAATGTCTATTAAATTATGAATGCATTTCATGCATAATAAATCAAGTGAATATATTACACAGATCCGTTTATGCAATATTATGAGATTAAAAAATATATTCAAAATATTTGTTAATAATAATCAAACATTCTGCTTGAATTATTCTCATGTGGATGAAAAAGAAGATTAAAATTTTCAATAGAAAAAAAACTCTGACAAACTTTTGTCAGATGACAGAGGAAGAATATGCATCATACACGATGTCTTAAAAAATGTTTTACTCAGCGTGGGGTAAAATTTGTGAACGCATCCTCCCTCGAGAGGATCACACGATGGCTGTTCTTTTGATGAAAAAAATATACATATACATCTATGTGTATATATATTTCAACAATAGACCTCAAAGTCAACCAATAGAAGAAGTCTATTCGAAATCTAAAAATAAAATAATTTTCATCATCCATTGTAGATTTTCATGGGCTGGTGAATTTCTTCGTGACAATTTATATTAATTTTATATACTTAAAATCGTCATGTGAATATGACAAACAAGCATATAGCGCACTTTTGAAAGACGTAAAAGTTTGCATACAAATATTTTATAATCCGTAAAGTTACCCTATCGAGCACGAAAAGCAATTCTTCTTTAGGGGGCGTGTTGGATTTATCGACGTACCTATACAATACGTTAAAACTTTTTCATATGACACACAAACAAAATGGAAATTCATAAAACGTAATGAACATAAAATATTAAGTAAATACCTGTAAATATGATACTTATTCTCAATAAACTATAAAACAATCCAATGATTTATCGAGCATTTTTCTACTCGCTAGATTTTTTCTTTTCATTTTATAAATTTAACAAATTTCATAATAAATAAATATTACACATTCGATTGACTCCATCGTCCTCATTCATATATTATTCCTAGTGCAAAATGAGTATCTCAGTGTTGTGGTGTTATGTTAGTCGGTCTAACGAGGAGAAACCAGTATATTAACTACATTACACTGAGTGCAGAGAGCAAGAGAGCACGGGTTAGTTGATACACTATATCCTATATAGATGTACATATTATATAAACAGGGATATTATAGCAGCAGTGTATTACGCAACAGTACACTCGCCGACGAGTCCAGTGCTGTTGGTTAGGTGCACGCATGGCATACATATATAGAGCGTTTATATAACGACTGGTCATGGAGAGAAGAGGGTAGAAGGGATGGGATGAGTTTACGTCGAATGATATAAGGGTTGGGGGAGACTATATGGAGAAGGATGGATAGAAGAACGAGGGGATGGTGTTCGTGATGAACGACATCACCCCAGTTGGCTGACATTGCAATGCGAAATGCATAACTGTCATCACGCATTCAAACTAGATCAGCGTCCAATGAATCCAGGTCGGCACACGCAGTGGATTATTATGGGTTCGTTGACCTTTTCTGTCAAGATTTCTATTTGACACTGACTGATTGCTTTCAATACATCAATATTGAATATATATAAACCCATTAAATAGAAAATAGATCGTCTGTCTTTCAGTCTATGCAACAGACATTTCACAATCGTCAGTTTATAATGATATTTCTTCGTGAATTGTCGTTGAATAATATTTATTGGGTATGTATAAATGCAATACTAATGTTGAGCGAATTTTTTTAAAGGCAGAAGATGAAATGAGACAGTTATGTGATGTATAAAAACTTTGGGTGTGAAGGAAGGAAATAAAATATATTGGGAAAAGAGGAGATTATACTTTTTGGAAAATAGAAAAAAGAAATGTGCAAGATTGGTATAAAATATTTACTGTATATATAAATATGAGTGGGAGATGAAAACCACAATATGGGAAGTGAAACGAGCCGAGTGGTGTGGCTTTTAATGGAGTGAGAGAAATAACATTAAGTTAAGAGAGTTGGAGATGAGAAACAAAAAATAAAGTGAAAGACGATGGGAATCAGAGGGCGTGAATTGCTCGGAAATAGCCATGGATGCGATGAACAGTGTAGGATTATATAGCATACACGAAGAAATGCCTCTGTAAAGTGGGAAAATATAGGAGATACGATTCATAAACCAGTAATTACTTGACCGAGCCGCCATATGTAATTATATAAACTACTAAATTATTTCGAGTTATCCTTTGGTACAGTTCCGACTCCGATGGAAACGCGTGACACTGCAGGCGTTGTGTTAAAGTCGAGCAAACGATTCTTACTCGGATAATTAATTGAGATATTTAGCAATTTAATTTCAGAGTTCGATTGACTGAATATATCCCGAGTCGAAATTTTTGTTCTTACATTAGACCTTTGTGCTACTTACTGTACCTTAAATTTACCTTAATAGTCCTGATTAGCGCCTTTTTAGTACCTTTCTACACCTACTTGTATCTTAATAATTCCTTAGTTTTCCTTAGTTTTTAATTCGTTATACCTTTTCTATACCTTAAAATGGAAGAACTATAGAAATATCTGCCACTTGTAAGGTCTTAAAAAAGACCAAAATCTAAAATAGTATTGCGAGTCGAAATTTTGTTCCTACATTAGACTTTTGTGCTCCTTATTATACCTTAAATATACCTTATTAGTCCTGATTAGCGCCTTTTTATACCTACTTGTACCTTAATAATTCCTTAGTTTTTCTTAGTTTTCCCTAGTTTTCGTTAGTTTTAAATTTGTTACACCTTTTTTATACCTTAAAATGAAAAAAATTGAAATATCTGCCACTTATAAGCCTTTAAGGTCTTAAAAAGGACCAAAATAAAAAATAGTACCTTCAATCCCTATATTAAAAAAATTATATGCAGGTTTAAAATCGGAACAAAATTTTTACTTGGGTAATATAATCAAATACATTTAAATCCAGTGAACGCAATCGAATATATATTTATAAAATCTGTAGACTATAGAGTTCTTGATTATAGCCAGGGCAGTAAATTTAGTTGGAAGTAGTAGACTACGTGGCGGAATACTCGGATGTATTGACAATTCAGTAGGAAGTGGTTGATACATAGCCGCGCAGTTCATCGAATGATTAATTTTACCTAGATAAAATCGCAAATAGATTTTAAATAACAATTTCTTCCGTCAACACTTAATTACAATTCTCCACTATGTCTATATAGATTTTCCATTATAAACTTATAAATATATTACTAAAAAATTATATATCATTTAATTGCAGTTATAGAATCAATGAAAATATATATTATATATTTTTATATAATTTTTCCTTTCCTCATTTCATCTAACCTCAATATTTTCCACTCTCATTTTACACTCCATCCCTAACCCACAAGCGACCTTCTGCGCCCTTTCTTTCGACTCCTACACAGCACTTTATACCCTTATCTCCCACCGCAGACTTTGCCCATTCCACCGATACCACTACCCCATCTCACAAAACAAACTCACTCACCTACACACACACATAGACTTTGGCATCAACATCGGCCTCTTGTATCTTAGAAGCCACAGCCCGTCCCCCTAAAAACTCTCAAACTGTTTCTCTCGTCGTATGAACCCTCGAGGCTTTTTTTTTTATACATATAATACAACGTATAACTGTATATAAACACTTCTTCGATTTTTTTTTCGACGAGATTTCTTCCCATTTCCCTGATAAATTTCAAAACTTTACGAAAAAATCGTATATTTCACAATATTAATATCTGACAATATTTATGGGACTTGTTGGTTTGTAAAAGAAAAAAAAAAATTACGTTTACGTTGAGTTTGAAATTACGTTTAGCTGGAAGATATTCAGATGGAAAACGTGTTCTCATTGAATACTTGCAAAAGGGGAAAAGATGTTAAATATAATGAACAAATATAAATAAAACAAGAATACAATTTCCACACGTAAGAGATTAAGTAACTATGGTCACGGTCCATAATTGAATATGTATTAGTGCTGCAAGTACACAATATACATATACACAAGTGTAGATAAATTTATCCGTGGAAAAGGCACTAGCACTTATTAGCAAAAACTGGGCATTTGTGGTAAACAATGTAAACGTGGCTCTATCTTGATTAAAAGAGGGTAAAATTTCCTTTACACAAATATACATACATGTATATATACATACACCTTATACATAAATATAATTGTTATATACATAAACAAAACCTATTACAAATGATGATACATAAATAAGATGACAGCTGTGGGCAATTGTAATTTTATGTTGAAAATTCTCATTGGGTTTTTGTTCACTATTTAATTGTCACTGATGTGTCTTATGGGACAAAGTCACCATCAGTGAATATATAGTTTCATCTTGAAAAATATAGGATAAACGAATGTACATTCTCGCGCATAAAACGGCTGGGGAGCCTTTTGTTTTTAAACGGGTTGTAGTGTCCTTGTGTCTACACTTAACTATTTCGGTGCGATTCATCAAGGCACACACTGTATTACGATACCCGCGAGAATAATGGTCGTAAATAGAAAATTCTTTTGGGAATTAAAGAGGAATATATATATCGACCAAATAGTAAATTCAAATAACCCAACATTTTTATTTAAAACTAAATAAAATCTAATTAATATATTTTTTAACATGGAATTAAAATATATATTTACTTTGAAATAATGAAAGATGAATTACCACGATATACACGTTATTTTGGGTAAAACGAAGCCAATTCCATGTAACCCTCGCGCCTGTTGTGTGGGTATGGCGGTGTTGCCTTGTAGTATTCCCCAGTAGACACATCCCCTTTGCTACCATCCCTTGATAGGGGTTGGGCTGAGGGGTAGAAGAGTCGTGTGCGCGCGGGCGAGTGGAGAGAGAGCAGAAGCAACGTGCTGCCCGCACCAGGCGCCCCTTCGCATATTTCACTGGGAATTTACGAGCTTCGATACGACAGGGAAATTGCAAGAATGGCGGAGTAATCTATCTCTCCTTGCCTCCGCGCGCGCGGCTTCTCTTCTTTTTCCTAAAGTTCCTCTCTCGGACACCCACACTCCTCAGAGCCCTTATTTTATTTTTCTTTTTCCACTCTTTTCTATATTCTATATACCACTTGGACAGTTGGGAATAACTGTCAGCCATTAAATCATACATAGGCACACACACACAATCATTTATATATCGCAATTATACGTTACACTATCCGTGGGATAAATAGAAATATCCATATAAATATATTTTATCTTGTTTGATGTATTTTTATAAAAAGAAATTAAACAGTGATATGTTCATATAATTTTTTTAATTCTATTTATAAATCGCGGAAGAAGATTAATGTTTAAAACTCAACGAAGCTTGATACTATTTTATGTTATATCCATATATAATTGCAATTAAATAAATTTATCCAGGCTCATATACAATTAACACGTATTATAATATTTATCTGGTTCGATCAATGAAACGCCTGACGGTCACTCTGTATATTTAATTTTACAATATGCACTCATGATGAATGAACATGCGCCAACATGTTACTCATACCCGCAAGTATAGTATATGCAACAATGCCATCTTTAAATATTTTATATGTATCTATATGTGTGTTGTTATCAATTCCATCCAGTACTTTGTGGAGCGTACAAAAGGCGTCATGTTGTGCATTAAAATTAATACACCAATTTCACGTTAAAAAAAAAAACGTATATGTAACACTTGATAAAATTATAAACATGAAGTAGATAATATAAATAGCCTATTAATTAAATAATAAAAATTTTATTAACAAGGAAATCTAATGAACAATTGGACAATGTAAACACGTGGATTATAATATTTGACAGGGAAAAATACATCTACATATTTTAAATGAAAAGTCGGTGGGAGTGAGTGCGAGTATGAGAATTGCGCGCGCATTATGTTGCCATTACCTTTATATGGTCTCTATATATACGTATGCATATATATGTATTTACATGTCGACGATATAAACGTGTATACCGGTGCCGCCGCTACTGCCACCGCTCGGTTTAATTTAACACAGCAGCTGTAATCCCATCCATTACGCTCGCGGTAATATACGATCGCTCGAGATTCATACTCCGTTTTTTCATTAATTAACAGACGGGACAAATCGCTCCGACGATCCCCCTCAAGCGGCGGGAACGCGCGCGCGTCACGTTGTGTTCTGCACCCCTTTCTCTATACTGTCGCATTTTCTCTCTCACGTGAAAATTCATAATTTTTTTTTTCCACAGTAGTCATTTTTATTACTATTAACATGAAGTTTAAATGAGTCACAACGCGTGTAATTTATTATAATCAATGAATTATTTAAATGATGGATGATATTTCAATTATTTGTACTATCAAAACAAAAGATTTTTTTTAAAGCGTTTTAAATTATTACCAATCACTGATGGAGTTAAAATCTCTAATGATTGTATTAAAATGTAATTGTTGATTAAATTTTTTATTACAATATAGTCAGATATAATATTTCTCGAAGTAAACTAATGATGTTTATCTAAATGATAATAATTTTACCGCAAAAGTATATGAAAATCTGAAAATTTACTACATGCTCGAATTAAACCGTCAATAACTTTTGAAGGATGAAATTTATCGAAAAATCATAAGAGACCTTTTTTGTAGAGCGTTCAATTTCCTACAAGAATATATTTTTGTCATAGCTAAAAATTTACTAATTCATGATGAAAAAAAAATAAATATAAAAAGTAGAAAAATCCCATGTTATTTAAACAAGAAATACATCGTCTTAAAAACACAAATTAATATCAATATTAAAAGCCAATTCTGCAGGTTTCATATTTTTTTTTAAGCCATAAACAAATAATCTAAACAGCGCAGCAAAAAAAAAATCAACTTGGTAAATAACGGACACCCTAATATACATAAAAGTATATAATTGTCATTTTCTTTGAATAAATAAATTTATATGTATTTAGGCTATTTAACTGATGTGACTAACATGACCGCGGAGAAATCTTGGCATACAATTATTTCTTATCGTATATTCATCTTATTTATACATCATCAATTCAATTCTAGATAAATAATAAAATTAACTGCACTTTAATTAATTATATAAAGAGATGTGGCAACGCCACGTGCCAAATTTACAATGTTTAATATTTTTATTTCAAATTGCAAGACTATACAATTATTATCCAAGTACAAAATTCATCATAGTATGTAATAAAATATTTCATTCATTATGTTTAATAATAATTAATAAATAAAGAAATAAAAATATATACGAAATTTAAATATAATGACCATCCTGATATACAATGACAAGACAGTTGGCGATGTAGTTTACATTGTCACGCAGGCGAACACGTAGTCACAATCACGAATTTAATTGAATTCGACGGGATGACTTGGCTTTTAATTAACTAATTAACTTCATACGGCACATTGAAGTAAAAGAGAAACTATATTCACATGAATCTTTGAATTATATCTATTCATTTATGGTTGAAAAAGGATTCAGTGCATGAAAAAAAAAAACAAAAGAAAATAAAATGAGGGATGCTCGAAATTTACATTTCATAAAACATATGCGCGCGGATATGAGAATAAGAAATTCGCTTATTCAGCAGCAAACGTCCACCCTGCACTTATTCTTTTCCATCTCTACCATCTATATACTTTTATTTTTTTTATACACACTCTATCTCATCCTTCTGTCGCATCTTTATTTGGAGAAAGGACATATAAAAAGTCACGATGTGAAGAAACAAATCAACTTGCCAGTGTTGGCTTGCTCAAAGTTTTTAGTGGCTGAGCTCCAAATATTTGCTTTGGTTTGTAACGCGAAAGACTCTCCTCACGACGGATATATATTCTCTATACGCAACGAGTTGAATATATCCAAAAGAGAAAGCGACAGATAAAGTGAGAAAGAGTAAAAGCAGAAAAGCTACATGGAGAATCTTTTGGTAGTGAAGCCAACTAAACTCTCTATCATTGTGTGCACGAATATTTTATACATATACACATAAAGAATTTGCCTTCCTTCATGTGTGCAACGTACATTCGAGTGGCATATTCCCATCTCATCCTATATAACTCCCTTTTCATTCCAACTTGTCGTTGTCCCATCCTGAAAGTGCCACTTTGGCTTTGCCAAAAACCTCCCACCGTTTTCTCCTTCTCCTCCGAAAAATGTACTGCCAAAAATAAGCTAGAACCCCCCTTTCATCATGTGCACAATATTATTATTATTATAATCTTTATTATTATTTATTTTTATGAGAATATAAATTGAAGAAATATTTATTTCATGACAATCGTGAAAAAAAATAAAATATTTATTCTTCTTTATTTTTTTTAAGAATGTAAATCAGTCAATTTTATATAATCTGATTCATTGTTATATTTTAATTTCTTTTACTTGGCACACGTACAAATAATTAGAGTTGAGAGTAATATAGTTTTGGAGGAGTCCAACAAGCTCGTTATTATTATCATGAACTGGGCAGTCAATTATCAAAACATGTATGCAAAGTTATGGAAATGTATTTGCGATGCGTCTACGCCCTGGTGAATTCCACCCGCTCTTCATTATATATACATATATATGTATATATACATACAATATATAACTTGATATTATATGTTATACGTTTGTCGTTAGTGGATGAAAGAAGCGAGGGGGCATTTTCCAGGAAGAGCACTACGTTGAATTGCGAATTGTGGTAGGTCAATTTAATTTAATTCTGGCACACGGAATAAAATAAAATTGTGTGTTTTTTTTTTTAGAATAAAAATAAAGGATACCACCAAAAAACAAATTAATGTGCGCGTGTGTGACTTTAAATTGCATTAAACATTAATTTAAAGTGATTTAATACCGCGCCACTGAATGCAAAGCAATGTAAATCGCCATCGAAGGAATCAAAAGCTATTTCTAGGTGCTCTATACTGCCATTTATTTAACAGTGCGATCATGGGGCGTTGGATTTTCTCGGCACGCCTAATTCATGCTTGCCAAAGTAGCTCCAGCAAGTGCCGAAATGGCGGTGAAAGAACATAATTATGGTGTTCAAGGCAAAAGACACTGAACTTTACATAGCGTCGCTCAAGACATTATTTAACTTGAAATTCAACGAAAAAAATTTATATATAAATAATTCATTCGTGATGTATGAGTAAAATAAAATGAGAAATATATTTCTCTGCTTCGAAAAATAGAATAGTCAAATTATCCAAAATGCTTCTGGTACGTATTTAAACATGAATAAATAAATAAAAAAAATATACGAATTATTTTTCAAATGAATGCAAGTGTTTTGATTTCAATGTAGCAAACAGAAGTGTACCAGTTCGAGTATTACATATAGGCTTGTCACTGTCGATGGCAGGGGAGCCATTTCATCTGATTCCCCTGTTATTGCTCTCACCAGGAGGCTTAAGGTAAAAAGTGTCTTCAGATACTGTTACTTCACTCTCAAGGGAGTCTACCACCATTTCTATATACACGTATTTCAACCTTTCTCACTTATAAATTACATCCTTCTACTTTTTTTTTCCTCTCTTATTTTATTCCACTTTCATCAGGTTTTATTTTACAATCATTGCAACATGACTGTTTGCGTCATTCGCATATACATACATAAAACGTTTGAGATGAAAAAAAAAAATAAATAAATAGTAAAATAAAATGTGAAAACGAATAAATGGATAAATTCCAAAATCTACGAGATTAGTTAATACCCCGTATGAGCTATGAGCGGGCTGTGGCTAATACCAAATAAATATTCCGAACGCAAATTATGTTAATCGCTGTGGATGCAAATTAGATATGGGGTTGAAGTGAGAGAGAATATTACAAGAGAAACAGCAGAAGCGCCAGTGGTATAAACATACATATATATTTATAACAAAGTTATATAATTTTTTATACTGTTATTGTATGTGTCTATCGATGTATTTCTTCGCTGGGATATTTATTTGTTTATTAAAGATATATTTTATGAATGAAAAAAATATTTATTTAATTCGATCATTGTATAATTGTAATAAATAATATTATATATAAAGTTTATATACATACATGGTGACAAATATGAATATGTGTTAGGATGTACCCAAGGGTTTGAAGTTTACTTTAGTAGTAAAGTCTACTGTATATACATTTATTAATGTATAGAAACTAGACTTTAATACAGAGTAATGATTATTTACGATCAGACTGCTCCGATTCTCTTGCAGTGTTACGATTAATATATACATAAATTTTATATATACATGTACATCTTGGATTTAAGTTATATGAATTTATCTAG
>JAQQBR010000006.1:2306829-2320210 GCA_030347285.1 Microctonus hyperodae
AAAAAAAATGAGTTGTTCAATGAACAAGATGAATTATTTTATACATAAAGCAATAGTAAAAAGTGTTGGTAAAATATTGTGAAATGAGGGTTGTATGAAACTATACATATATGGGGATGGTTCGAAAAGGCATCGAGCGACATCACGACGCCCTGGGCACCACGGTAAAGTTCTCGGAAGTGTCGGGCCAAACTGATATGAGAAACGACCGCTTCGTGCTGGCCGTAGGGGCCAAAGCAGGGCCGACTATACCCGACCATCTATTCGTTATTCTTGAACAACGTCTCGGGATGCGTTAGGCGATATTATAATTCCCGGCCATACTGAATACAGCAGTGTTAAGTTGATGAACTTGAAGAAAAATGGGAATTAACCAGTGAATAAAAATAAATTGCAACAGGAGTATAGTAATTTTTTTTTAAATAGAGATGTGTGATGATTTAAATAGAGATGATTATAGAAGTATGGGGAGAATTAATGAGAGTATGAATATTGAGAGAATTAAAAGAAAAATAAGAGAAGAATATAAAAACGATGAGAAGGGGGTACATAGTGTAGGCTTATCATCGCCTGCAGCATCGTCAACCGTCGGATCTTTATTTATGGCCACCGTCAGAGTCGAGAAGAGTTTCATTTAATAATATATATATACATATAATACATGTGTATTTCATCTTGACTGCGTCTTCCTGTTATATTTTCGGGTAAGATTCAAAGCTCAGGGGAAAAATTGGGAAATGTATAGAAAAAATTGTGGATTCACGATAAGTTAGATATTTAGTTTTTTCTTCATAAATATTTTTGCCCGCAATATTATACGGCACGCCTTTAAATATATATGAATAATTTTTTTTTATCATCGATTTATATTCATGTGCCTGATGTGAAGCTTGAAAGTAGAATTAAATATATCTGCTGGTTGAATTTAAAAAAAAAAATGATTAATAAATACGTGGCTATTAAAAATAAATTTGTAAAGGATATTAGAATGATATAATGGCGGAAAAATAAGCCAAGTTAGTTATATGTCCGACGGAGCATGAGCATTCGCCAACTTTTTGGCGGGAGAGTGTGTATTTACCAATTAATATGACAGCCACACAAAACATTACATTAAAGTGTAATCCACAAATTTCTACGCTCATTATTATCTCATCACTATTATTTTCGAAATTCCAACATGATCCCATTTATCGTACTTAACCTTAAAACTTTGCCGGTAGTAATAAATTTTACACAAATAATATGTAAACTTACCGTTTGGCGGTTGCGAGATCGATCGTTTAGTGAAAGTGGGTAACCGAGTACGGAAGTAGTCTTCGCCATTCCGTCTTGATCATGACGTGATTTTGCCTTTTATCATTGTCCTCTGAACTCTTCTTCCTCTTCTCTATCTCTCACGGATCCTTAGGTGTTTAAATACCTTACTGGATTCGTTGCCAAGAGAAAAAAGAAACGAAAAAAAATCCGTTCAACGTTTGGCTGATTGATTGATCTCCATTGCAATATCAATAACCCCTCGTGATAATTATTCGCACCGAAGATAAATATACAGTAAATATAACCAGCGAGGAATAAAAAATATAATCTAGTCAACAATATATTCACAAATAAATGACTGTTAAAGAAAGCGTAAGTGAAATAATACAAGAGACATAAAAAGAAATAGAGCGAGGAACGTATGGGTATATTTATAAAATGTCAACAATACTTTCTCAAACAGCCGAAATTCAACATTCACCCCGGTTTGGTTTGTTGTCTACGTTCGCGTTACGCTCTCTCGCGGGCCAAAGCAAACTTGTCGGATGGCAATACGTGAGTTAAATGTTCACCGCGGATGGTTTACGGCCGATAGTCCCCTCCATGAGTCGCCACGCGGCGCTGCCTCCGCAGGCTAGGGCTCCTCGTGTGCTCGTCGCACACATACCCCACCCCGTCACCCGCTGTCCCACACGGCCCTCGCAACAGAACAAGGATACCCTCAAACCCAGTCTCGAGTCCGTCCGGCCAGTGAGTTTAACACAGTGCGAGTTAGAGCGAATAAGACCGATAAACCACGAGCCACCCATGCCGGAGAATGACGGAGAAGTACGAGGGCAAGCAAGAACGAACGAGCTCGAATATCGAGAGTAAGCGAATACAACTTCACGTCACAGCACGTGAATCGAACAAAGATGAATATAGTCAAACACGCGCGAACTTCACGCACACAACGGCTGTTGTACAATTTATATGCAAGGGCGTTGTTAATGGCGGGAGTGGCACACGGTTGGTGGGGTAGAGAAGACGCCACTCGACGAGGGAACTCCATGCCTCCATCTCCCTTTTACTTCTAGTATTCAACGTTATAGTAGCAGAATAGAAGCGTCATATAGGTATATCTTTCTTTATTTATTATTATTTTTTTTTTTTTGGTGAATATAAACAGTCATGGCCACAACGATCTAACTCATCACGTGATTTCAAATATAAACCAATGAATATTTCTTTATATATGTTCGAATATATTTCGTAGTATGGATGTTTATATTCATTTATTTATTTTTCTTTTTATTTTCGAATTATAACCTGCAGCGATTATTGTTTTGTATGCCCTTTCTCGATTAAGCCATAAGTATAAATGGCGTCATTATATTTATGTGTGTATATCGTAAAGTGGAATAATATACATCGAGTAATAGTGATTTGTAGCGTTCATATATATCGTGCACCTTCATGGACACTGTGTAAATCGGCTGAGTATATATGTATACACACTAACAAACGATGCGAAATAGAGTCTTGATGCATGCGGCTTTGTGTTTGTTTTTTTTTTTTGCTTATGATCATTGAACGAGCAAAAGCGCGCGGACACCAACATGTTGGTGTTCGATCCCGCATGCAGTGAATATAGCAGCGATAGGAATCGTCAATGGATTGGAACATTCTCTTTTCACGCCTACTATTACAGCGGTTGTGACTTCCAATCGCTTTCAATATTTTTTTTTGATTTGCGAATATTTATGTGGGAAGTGGATGATGATTCTGACAATTATATTACTAATATAAAGCCATTCATGATCGTACAAGATGAAAAGTATCACAGAAGTATTTATTATTTATTTTTATTACATATTTTGTTTGCTGGGGTGAGGGAAAGTTATGTTTATAAACTGTAGATATTTAAATTTAATAATTAATTTTTTTTTCATTCGTATTTGGGCGAATTATAATTAATGGTTAAATAACACACTCGGCAATTTATTTAGAGAGCCAGTGTATAATTAATTCGATATATTAAATTGTATTTTATTATTGTGACAATTTTAAATTGCATTATTTGCTGATATAAAATTGTATTTTATTATAACGTTGCAAATCTAGACACAGTAACAAATCTCCGACAAGATATTATTGGCTGCAATCATAACTGTTGGTTCACCAACAGGTGCTAGGTCGAACAATACCTATTATACACGTGTGATAACGTGGATGCATGTGATCATATGAACTACCCAGAGGAACATCTACACATACATGACACGCAAATTTACAAGGGATGAACATTTATGTACTTGTATGTATGACAAAATAAAACAGAAACATTGCAGGAAAAAAAAAAATTGCTACAGTAGTTCAACAAATATAAATGTATAAACTGCGAAGTAAAGTTGAGAATAAATATTCGCTTGGACATAGTTGTCCTAAATACAATGCATTCGGATTTACAGAACAATATTTAGACTGACCATAAGGATTTACATAAAATTCTACCTCTAGGGTATATGAATTCTATTCAAATATTTTGAGCTTCTCAATGTCCAAAGTGAAAGTGTGACGAAATCAAGGTGCTCGATCCCTCTGTCAACGATTGAATAAAAATTAGACCTTGCCACCAAAGACATTAAGGCTTATGACCTTTTATATTTATTACAACAGTTGTAACAATAACACCAGACACGCGTCAATGTTTAGACAGGTTGTATGATCCGTCAAAGGATGATTAAGTGTAGGGTGTAAGTGAATATATAATCCCTTTAACCATTCTGGCATTAGTGAAACGTCTTTTGAGTCAGTTAACTCATTGAAAACTCGTTTACACTATGGTCAAATTTAACGATCGTACTTAAAGTCAAAAATTGTATTTTATTCTTCGTCAAATTGGTGATTAGTATCATAGCCTGTCAACACAATGAAAAATATTTTTAATAACATATTTATACATTATTATAATCCCGTAGTGTTTAATGGGAAAAAATATTTATATTACAATGATTTTATTTTATTTACGTACAGTTATACTTTATTTAATTTTTTTCATATTTATAACATTTTCATTTTCGGTAATAAAAATACAGTAGAAAAAAAAATTTAAGGTGTAATAAAACAATGAAAATTTAATTATCAATTTATATACAAAATATTATTATATTTATATTTATGTGAAAAGAAAGCAAGTTAGCGCATTGAAGACAGCAGAAAGTAACTGCATAGAGGACAGATATATAAAGTTGCATATCTATGTACCGTGGATTTTGCCATATACGTAGTGTTATCGGTATACCTTCGACCATTCGCCGCTCCTTCTATAAACAGCTTATGTCGGCATAGCAAGTGGGCTAGTACATAGGTGCATATAAATACGTATACACACTCTGCATACATGCAATAAATGTACAGCACATATTCAGCTTCCTCTAGAGAATTATATCAAGTCATTGCTCTCCACATTTTTTTTATTATTTCAAATTTTATAATTTTTATATTGTTGAGGTTTATGAAAGAAAAACACACACACTTATTTCTATATGAATTTATTATACGAATACAAATTGACTCAACAACATATATGAAACTCTGAATTATACTGTACTACAGTATAATTAATTACATTATTATTATTAATATAATTACATACCTATTAATATTACATTATAGTATTATTGTTTCTAGAAAATTTTAGACGTAAAATTTTTCTAAACGTTTCTAGATGTTGCTTTAAGATGTATAATATTTTTCTCAAATTTAAATGACACATTAACGTGCGAAATCATGAAAAATAATTGAATACAATTCTTGTATGACTATATATGAAGAGCAAAATATACTCGCGAAAGACAAGAGACAAAATTCACAAGAACAGGTGAATAATTACGATGGTATATATATAGAAAGGATTCCGCTTTATCTCTCGACCCGATCTACTTCCTTATCGTGGCGAAATTGTCCTGCTCACGGAGTGCCACGCTCACCAGTTTCAACTGGCATGGTTGGAACAGTGCCGCACCATGTATATTACTGTATAGCAGAAAAGACAAGGAGGACCAAGACGACAATGACAATGATAGTGGTGGGGAAGCAACAGCCACCCACTGCCCATACGTCAAGTCGACGTAAAAAGACCATCTACGAGACGTTTAATTTCCGAAGCCCTTCCGCTAGCTTCATTCACGAGCTACGTCGTTGATATTTTTTTTTTTTTATATTTCTATTCATTGTGACTTGCTCGTTTTTCCAGCATCTCGATCTGTATCCTCTATAGACTTCTGTCTGTATATAGATATTTATTTCGAGGTATGTACTCGTATATAAACACATCGAGAGTCATGCATATAAAGGATTGATATATCAATGTTCAATGGCGGAATAATTTGATAAATAGAAAACGCCTTGAACCAATTCCGTTGGATATTTTCTCGGATTATAAACAGCGTGTAAGGGTTGGCTCAACTCAACAGTTATGACTTGCTCCTTTAAGTACTTAGATATACACCATCTGAGCAGGAGCTGTTATTTAGCGATGAAAATGCCATACACTAAACTTGCACATTAATCTACAGCTTTACGGAAGATCTTATTAGTGTTGATTTAAGATGCAATTCCCTTTATATATTTACTATTTTATTTGATTTATAATGTTTTATTATTTAATTCCGAAATAAATATGAAATAACGCTGAAAGTGCTTTGATATAATTTGAATGTATAATATTTAAAATTCAAACAAACGCATCAAAAGTTGGCGACAAATCACAATGTGATAAAAAATTAAAAAAAGTGCCATTTATTCAGGCAGGCGCGTGCGCGCAACTCGTGCAGAAATATAATGTTGTGTTGATTGTGAACATGAGAAAAGAATTGAATTCATTATAAAGTTGCAGTCACTTTGTGTTTGGTATTAGTCACGGTTTTGCGGGACAACAGTTACACTCACGAATAAAATTAACGTGGCAGTTAATTTACCGGCAAAGTAACTTACTATGTTATTCACAGAATCATTACAAAGCAACAATGAATAGAGACCGCCTTCAGTATCGACCCCATCGCGTGGTCGTGCAAATGCCACGCGCGCCAGCTAATTAAATGACGATAAAAATGCTCACCGTTCATCTTCATTGTCACGCGCTTTGAGTTGATGGAATTTTGCGCATTGGTACGACCACACCAATCGCGCATTTCTCATTGGATGATCACACCAAATAACCGTGCGTGTTATTCTCCCTTTCTTCAAATGACTGAAGGTCATTCAAGGCAGTCACAATGACACGAATCGCCTATATATAATATGCACGCATTTACATTCGATGGCTGTATAGACATCGTCACACGTAGGATTTCCAATTATTTCTGGTTAAAGTCATGGCATATTGCTTGCTTTATGTATATCGCCATATATACATATACTTTAGCACTATGTAATATTGTACGTGGAAATATGTAAGTTGGCGCGGAGTAAATAGACGAAGGTGTAGGGGAGAGAAAAAGAGAGAGAATTAGCGAGCGATATCGTGCGGGGGATCCTGCAAGTTTTCTCGAAAGCTCATATATATATTTTATATACCGGAAATGTAAGTGATATTGTGGAACGCTGAAGGGAGACAATCTCCCATGGGTGTGACTCGCGTTATCATATATATTAACAACAATAAAACTTATAAATTCGTAGGACTTGCGCCGTGTGTACGGACTTGAATTAAAATGGAAATTCAAAAAGGGACTCTCATCGCTATTCCAATAAGAAAGACAATTTCTGTATTTTACACCCTTCAAAATAATATATTATTGGAATTAATTCATACAATAACCCGAGTCGAAATTTTGTTCCTACATTAGACCTTTGTGCTCTTTACTGTACCTTAAATATACTTTATTAGTCCTGATTAGCGCTTTTTTAGTACTTTTCTATACCTACTTGTATTTTAGTAATTCCTTAGTTTTCGTTAGTTTTCGTTAGTTTTTAATTTGCTACACCTTTTTTATACCTTAAAATAGAAGAAATGGAAATATCTAAAACTTTTATAAACTCTTAAAAAGGACCAAAATTTAAAATAATACCTTCATTCCTACGTTAAAAAAATTATATGCAGGTCCAAAATAGGAACAAAATTTTTACTCAAGAATATAATAAATAATAAATGACACAATAGTGAAATGATGAGAAATAATGGATATTTTTTATTTGTCATCGTCCTTTCTACCTTTTCAAATTCAAAGTATAAGCAAGTTTCAAGCTTTATATGCACCCTCAATAAACCAACAGGCGGGGGGGATTAACATTGAGCGCGACCGTAGGGATTTTAAATGCTCGGATCAACAAGATCCCTAATGAATCTTCTCGCGAAGGACCCTCGAAGCCACGCTATATTCCACCTCGACTTTTGGACGCTCCAAGTTTCACATGCCCATCGTCTACACAAGGTCTCTTTGGTATCCAGTTACCGTTGCAGTTTCTCCAAAACAACAACTATAATCTCACACTACCCGTATAACAAGAACAACAACAAATAGTGGCAGGAGTTTGGGGTCGGTTTGTCGTGAATATACATATAAATACAACAGTGGCAATCCACCTTCCACCAATAGCCAAGACACAAAACATTACTTTGAATCTTTATCCAATGTTAATTTCTGACTTAACTATAGTTCCACATTGTCTCCTTGTCTCAACCATTGACCGCAACCATTGTGCATATGATAGTGGTAACAAGGGCTCGTTAAGGTTACCCAAGCGATTGGAATAATAGTACATAAACGTATATATGAGAACTTGAATGTGAACGAAACCGCAAACGCTCGTATAATATTTACTCCACAAGTCTTTCTTATCTCCTATTGTAACCTCAAGTGTTTATTCACTATACCATGCTCATGAGACACCACCGAGAATGCTCATAATTTTCATTGCATATGCGACATATTACAATTTTGCAAAACAGTAGAAATTACACACCGAGTATCCAATTATTACCATTGAACATAAATTCATAAAAGCCATAATGATCCCAAAATTATAATAATAAATTAATAACACAAAAAAAAATACATGTATTATAATAATTTACGTGTATGTATATAATTCAATTTTCAATAATACAGCTATAGCCATAAATTGTTTTGATAATGATGAATGGTGGCTATTAATTAGGTGGCTCATAATAATTTTTAACAATATATAGAGATCTCAACAATCGAGGGTTGGAATTTATGATTGGTTAATACATATATAAGCTTGAGTATATGAAGGGATCTCATGGTTTAAGTTTTCTCTCGAACGATGGGTCATATTTGTGTTGCGTGCTCGTATACTTTTGTGGTTAGTTGTACGGTCACAGGCGATATAGAGGAGGGGCAAATTTCATCCCCCTCATTCATGATTACCACCACGAGAATATAATCCTGCGGAGGCGGTTATAGGCACAGGTACACTGAGAGAAGTTTTGGATGAAAGAGAGGGCACTCGATGCGGGCCACGCTATGCTTGTATATACACGTTCAAATATGTATATATATAAATGTATGTGTAGTTAAACCGGGACCAGGTATGGCGTGGTAGCGATGGCGGCGTGTTGGTAGCGATAAATCATGGGTTACCACATTGTAGCCCAGTAAATCATCGGACGCGGGGAACGCGAGAGCTTCCCAGCGTGAAATGAAACGAATTCATCTCTGTCAGCTATCTCCCTTCCCACTACACCTCTCTACCATCCACTTCTCTTTCTCTCTGGCCACCCTTCCACCACCCTCGTCACCCGTTCGCCCCTCTCTCAATCCTCTCCACAATCCGATCTCTCCACCAGCGTATATTTTCTCTCCTCTTCGCTCTCGCGCACTCATTCTCGATTTCTATCCTTCGCACGCATGAAAAAGGAAGCAAAAAAATAGGTGGGCAACTATATACATATGTGAATGAATATTCACGCCCATGTATGTGTATGTGTGTATACAAGAAACTTTATATTGTATTTTCAACTTTGTATGGTTGTATATAAATTTTATATAGGATATGTATTTTTAATCTTGGGTACATCCACCCCCACTGCTGTTGCGCTGCGTGATCTTATGCCTCTTTCACACGCGTGAAATCTCCGACACTTTTATATACATTATTATCGTTATTGAACGATCAGCGAATTGATAGTAGTGATATATAAGCGAAGGAAAAAGAGCGAATGATGAATTAAAATTTTTTAAAACGATAAATCAGTTATTTATTTGTGTGGATTTGGGATATATGATTCTATAATCAGAAACGTTTTATTCTTCATTAAGAGATCGAATTATGTAAATATATGCACGTATAGAAAAACCATGTGTGACGTCAATCGAATGTAGGGATTGTGCGCCCTTTATAATGGCGCATGTCAGCGTTCGGAAAATTTATCGTAATTTGATACAAGCAGGATCGAAAAACAAAAAAAAAAAAAACGGGACCATACATTTCCGGTAGTTCAGAAACAGCAGCGTTGCTCGCTCCCTTATTTTCTTCACACCCTCTTGGGTCATCCACTCCTTCGCCTCCTTCTTCATACTATCCCTTTATCTCTCCTTCGTGCTTACTTTTTTCACCGCCCTTATTCTGTAAGAGGAAACGGAATATTTTTATTTTTCCCCGATACAATGTTGCTCAAAATTTCTCTACTCCCCTTCTTTTATTTATTTCACGCTTGTATATGTATATATTAATCACGAATATACAAATATATACGTATTTTGTTTGTTTTATTTTTGTATATATTTTTTTATTTTCATGATTATATTTTTATTCACTTCTTCGGAATAAATATAAATGGACAATCCAATCAGCAGTTGTAAATTTAAAAATCAGTCGAAGGATAAAGAAAAAATTGAAAATAAAAATGAGTAAACAATTGTAGTAAAATGTTTTTTATATTTTATTTACAATTTATATTCTCGTTGTAATGAAACGAATACCCTGGGAGGATTAATCAAATTTAGATATATAGTTTATAAAAACCAATTAAAGTTGCTTTTATATATTTTTCAATTTAATCAAATAAATAAGTTTAGTTATGTGCAACCGAGAAAGGATGCAACTGGCGAGTACCTCTCGCATTGCAGTGGCAGACTATTACGCGAATCCCACATAAATTGTACGACGCCGTAGCTCCGGCTTTCCGTATAACAATAAATCGCTCAACATGAAATAAGGCCGACTCATTTTGTAAATAGCATTCAACTTAAAACGTCTCAAGATTCCTCCTCCAAATACACTTTATATAAAATCTTAATAATATTTTATTAGCTATATCTGACAGAAAAAGTTTCATCAATTATATCTTTTTCACAATAAAACAAAAAAATAAACGAATGAATAAATAAATAAACAGCAACGACATATTTTTCCTCTTCTCCTTCTTCGCAAAGATCGAAATACTGTCATGGACGGAATATTGCCTGAGGGATAAACACAGGGGGTGGTTTTTCGTCCGTTGAGAACCCTTATTTTCTTTATCCGTCGACCAATTCTAGTACCGCTCTCGCGAGATATTGCGCTGCGGCGATAACTCACCCTCCCATGCTCTTTCTATCAGTCTGTATTCCCATCCTCTTCCAAGTCAACAGCTATCCCCATCGCATCCCCCTTCATCTCTTCCTCTGGACAATCCACCCCTAGTCGACTTCATTGCGCTTGCTAGAGCGTTTGTCTCTCAACGTTGGCGTCACACCCTCAGCACCCTCGACGAGAACGTGCTTTTTTTCGGTTTTTCATTCCCGCTCCCTTTTTTTTTCTTTTCCCCTTTCTCATTCCTTGTTTCTCTCTTCAACCCTAGCATTTTAAACGCCCCTCACGCCCTTCGCATCCTGTATATACCTAAAGTATTCGACTATATATGTACTGGCACGAAATGTGATGCAAACTATGATATTTGTCTTCATTTTCCTTTTTTATTTATTTATTTATTTTTTTTTCAAATCTAGCAAAAGCTTGAAAGTTACATTATAATTTTAAAACAACATGTGTTCATTTTATTTGCCTTGTTTCTCTTTCTCGTGAAAATAATGGAATTTATAACCAATGACAAATGCTGTTGACCTAGAGAGAGAGAGTTTTATTGTTATACGGAAATGAAAAAAATAGTAGAGTGTGAAATAGAACAGAAAAAAAATTTGTACCAATATTTTTCATCATATTATATTATGGAATCGTACCCAGAGTCAATTTACGAGATAAATAAATATATAATAATTTTTTTTTTCTCACTACAGTGATGAAAAGTTAAAAAAATGGGAAATAAGAGGATGGAAAGGATAATTGGTTCGCGCGAGGACCCTCCGATGATCAAAAGTACAGTTGGAAGCACACAAGGCAATTTAGTCCTCTACCACTGTAACTAATAAAATGCCCACCGCTGTCTAGATATCAGCACGGTAAATATGTATAAGACCACGTTGGCGAAAGCAAGGGGGAGCAAGCTAGAGTACTAGAAAATTAGGGCAGAGGGAAAGAGAAATGAAGAGAGTACTATATACTAGAGCAAAAGCCGCATGGGCACGATAGATACGAGATCTAATTTTTGGTTGGAAGGGGTGTCCATGATTTCGGACAAACCATTCCTCATTTTATTATTTATAACCAGACGAAATTGGTGCCTTGGTATTCTGGGCACGCACACGTCTTATGCGTACGTACACTCGGGAATTGGTGTGTGCTTTTGTCGCCCTGCGCGATACTTTTTCCTTGTGCCAAAAATATTTTCTTGTCATTAGATATTCTGTCACGCACTTAGCCACGAATATTGCAGCAACTTGAATTAGTTATCGGACGTCG
The DNA here is from genome assembly GCA_030347285.1 of Microctonus hyperodae. Taxonomy (NCBI): domain Eukaryota; kingdom Metazoa; phylum Arthropoda; class Insecta; order Hymenoptera; family Braconidae; genus Microctonus; species Microctonus hyperodae. The sequence goes on from JAQQBR010000006.1 coordinate 2,318,878, forward strand.
TAGTTTATCGCACTCATCAGAGAAAAAAAATTCATACAAACTCTGTTATTTACCATTTTTTTTTTATTATAATACAGAATTTTTAGTACACCTAAAAAAAATCTTGTTGTGTATATATTTTTGCTGTGCTTATTCAAAAATATCCATTGCATTCACGCTCGCACCTATTCACCCTCTTTGCCGTTGTGTTATCATGCAAATTTGTTCGCACCATGCAAAGTATCATGAAATGCCTCGAATTAAATACCTCTTTAACCATTTAAAATTCGCTTTTATCACAAATATATGTAATCCCACGATTTACGCTTTTGTTCAGTGCAAATACCGTGTGTACTGTTAATATTAGTGTTGTTGTTGTTGTTGTTGTTCAAAAAACTAGAAAGTACGTGGAAATACACAGTGTAAACATCTCGTCCAGCCAGTTATTATTATCATTTCTATTATTATTTTTTTTTTTTGTAAGTGAAAACATTTTATTTTAAGATGACCCAAGGGTATCGTGAAACAGGTATTGCAAAATTCAATAACAATCTCTGCGATAATAAATGTATACAATATATATTTCTGGTCCCTCACAAAAAGTTTATATAATCATGAACCGAACCCAAAGGTTGATAGCATACAGATCATTGTCGAAAGCCAATAATTGGAATAAACTCCGTTGCCAGAGAGTTATTGGTTTTTTTTTCCAAAGCGCGAATCTCATTTCACGGCTCAATTCTGATACGAAATCGAGAAGCTTTGGTACCGCGCGCATTCACGCATCGCTCGACGTAACACAAGGGGCAAAGGGAGCAAAAGGGATAACTGGAAAAGTTCTTTTCCCTCGCGAGATTGTTCTCCGTATAGCCAACTTACACCCTTATATATCCCTCCCTATATAAGTTGCGCGCGCGTTCTCTTGTACACGACGTGAGGAAGTATCTTCGAAGGCAACGGCGGTGGGACGTGTTCACCCAAATGCGCTGTTAAAATTTTGGACACAATCTAACCATTTGTCTTGGCTTGCCCGGAAATAAATCTCCAACGGCTCAGCCGGCTAAGAAAAATGCCACTCTACCCCGCACACCTCAGCTTTTCTTCTGTACTAGCATTTCTTGTGCTTACTCTATTTCTTTTTTCATCCTCGCTCTCCCCCATCGCCTCCCACTATTTTCATTCCCTATAAGTCGGATATGTGCTATTTCACTATTACTTTTTTCCCTCACCTTCGTCGTCTTCGTCGACCACGATATTTTTCTTCATTTCACAACCGTCCCCCACATGTCCTTCCGCCATTGCTTCCGATTTTCGATCGATAAATCATAGTATTCGTATTAACATTCCTAGCAGT
>JAQQBR010000006.1:2320261-2332553 GCA_030347285.1 Microctonus hyperodae
GACTTGAGAATGCGCACGTTCTTTTTGTCACGCCATTTTTCTTACTCTCCAAACGACCGTTCAATACACGAGAGAATAAAATTTGGCGGAAGGCATATATAAAAAAAAATAGAAAGAAAAAAATTCAATTGAATTATTATCTCGATATAAAATAAACACATGCATATATAATTGAACATTAAAGCATATATAACCAAATGAACAATATGTGATGAAAAAATATATTAATATATTTACTGTACACTTATATATTATACAACGTTGTAAATCAAATCAACGAGCGAATATCGGGTATGTATAGTACAAGTTTACGAATCGTCGATTTCTCACATTGGCTTAAAGCGTGAAAAAAAAAAAGAAAAACAAGAGTGAGGGAGAAGTGCGCGTATGAAAAGATAACGCATACGCCACTTGTCCAATATCTCGCAATGCGCTATGGGGTGCCTACGCGCGCGCGATGCTGCCGACGTCGGCGTCGCAGCAGTATCTTCTCTTTCCGCGCTGCTCTCTGCCACCAACAAGACGTATATGTACGTCTTGGCCAAGCGCCTCGTACAACGATAATTCAGAATACGGGATCGCATATACGATGCCGAGCGGCGCTGAAGAGGGCAATGTAAAATATGTGTCTGGTATTTTATTCTTCACCCAGTTCTCTACACCAACACTTGTTTCTTCATCTCTCTCGTGTTGTTCTTTGTACACTTATTCTTCATATTCTCTTTCACCTCTGTTATTCTCTGTATACATTTGCCCGAGTCGGAATTTTATTCCTGAATTAGACTATGTTCCTAACTGTATCTAAAATGTGCATCATCAGTCTTGAATAGTGATCACTTTTTAGTGTATTTTCTGTATCCTTTAAATCTATTCGAACTTTAGTAATTCCTTAGTTTTCCTTAGTTTTTGATTCGTTATACCTTTTTTATACCTTAAAGTGGGAGAAATGGAAATATATCTGCCATTTTTAGTCTTAAAAAGCCTTAAAAATGACTTAAATTGCAGCGCTGGTTCTTAGTAATACCTTAAAATTCCTAAAAAATGAGCTATATGCAGGTCCAAAGTAGGAACAAAATTTTTACTCGGGAATATTCTTTCATTATATTATCTACAAAAATCTATTAAAAATTTAAATACTTACTATATCCCACCAAAGACATTAAACGATCATTCACAGCATATATGCATCAGAGCATCGAATAGGTTGAAGCAATTTAAACGTGCATATCCGCACGTGGCAATACGTTTGCCAGGATTTGGAAGGTGAGCTCGCGGAATTCGGAGCTTCATCCCTCCGGTTTAACGGATCGGATCACGTGCACACAGAGAGGCCGAATCTCACGTAAGGTTTCAAATGCATTATCATGGGCGTGAGGTACTGCCAAGGGCGGTGATTGTAGTAGAGGTGATGTAACACATACATACACACAGCAGCTCACCCTAAAATGGAGTCGTAGAATAGCAATTTCGAGCTAGCAGTAATAAAGCACGTCTGCGCGCCGAAATCCTGATGAATGGTCGCGCTTAGGCTTGAAATGGAGAAGCGACGAGCATCAGCTCTATACTCTCACACTCGCAGTCTCAGTCTATATATATATATATGTATGTTATCTGTATATATACATATAGAAATATATGTATATATTCGTTCTCCATTCTCCTCCATCCAACTCGTTTTCCTGGACTGTATACACTCGCTTCAATATATATTCACTCGCAACAATTTTCCCCATCTCTATTTACTGTTATCCGGATGTTGTGGCGCTGTCACTACATCTCTATAAATGTCAATGTATAGATATAAAAGAATTATAAAATGTATGTGCAGCATGTGACATAACATCTTATATGATGCTTTATATATTATGGAAATAAATTACGTATACCCGGAATATTTAACAAAGCAAGAATATGTATATATGTATATGTATATGTATATATATACAAACAAAAAACACGAAAAAATAAAAATTATTCTTACGATAAGAATAAAAATGAAATATAGTTAAAGAATGTATAATACGATAATTAATTTGAATTTTAGATTAGAAAAATGCACACAGTCAAAATGAATTATAGAAATTAGGAATTTTTTTTTATGTATTTATAAATATATGTGTATGTATTTTTTTTTAAATTAAATATATTGAATTTTCATTTGGAAATCTGACGATATAATACTTTCAACCGAAGTAAATATTCGATTAAAGGTGTATGATGAGATGAAAGATAAAAGGAAAATAAAAATGACTGTATAGATGAAGTTCTTAAGTGCATAACCAACGGGAAGCCGACACACTGCGAGAGGTTGGAAGCAAGAGGAGGTTGTAGGGAGAAGACAGAGGCCAGTACCTATATTGCAGCGACTTCTGGGCCTCTAAATCAGCCTCCGTGTCGTGATTCATGGAGGGCAACCTCTTGCCCCTCTATCGTCTCATACTCCTGTTCTCCTTTTGCACATATACACTCCTCTCTACACCCTTTACCATGACGCCACCCTCTTTCCTCACACTCTTTCTTCGGTAGTGACCTCCTCCGCGACCCTTTTACCTCCACACTTCCAGTACACTTCAAGCTATCCTCTCACCAACAAACTTTATTTTTACACACACTGAATCATTGCCACTGCTTACTTTCATCTATTCATATATTTCGTTTTCTTTATTTTTGTGCTATAAATTTAAAACAAAAAACGAAAATTATTGCGCGCTGTGTAAAATTTTTTTATTGACGAAAATTCAATTAATTTATGGATTATAATTATGCTAAGTGCATAAATAAATTCACTCATTTAGACATTGTTGCTCGAACATACGAATAATAAATATAATGATATATAATATGTACATCCAGCAGTCGATCATTCATGCAGAGACCTGTATAAATACAAGAGTTGGACTTGTCAACTGAAAGTTCTTGTTCTTCTTTGAGCATCCTTCAGTTGTTTTTCCATCTTTCAACGTTCCAACGTGCACATAAATATCGTCCATGGCATGTGCGAATGTCACTAATGGCGTATCTTTTTTCGTTGGGCGTGACATCCGAAAAATATACAACATCTGGATTGAGCGACGAAGTGTGAGAAAAAGGCGTGAGTCCGGGATTACCCTTAATTTTTTTTTTTAGCGCCATTAGACAAGAAATCAGAGAACGAGTGTGTTACAGCGATCAACTTATTTATATCACTCATAACTTGAGCATTTACTTCACTAACGCTATAACAATTAACGTCCACAATTAATGTGCTTCCCAAATTTTGGCAGAAAATAATGTTTAAATATATAGTAAGAGAATGAAACCGTCACTTGGCGCGATAAGCAATGGTATCGAAGGGACGATGGGTCACGCAGTTTCATAAAATATATTTGGACTCCAAAGATCCAGTATGAGGTATCCCGTTAAGGACACAGAGAGGGCGGGTGAGGATAGTCATTTTCAAGCTCATTGAATAGACATCAATATGATTCTATGACCGCAGAGCGTGCCAACTCCATTGTAACGCCCTCCACTACCATTTTATTCCCTTATTCTCTACGTCGTTGCTACACCTCCGTTATATCACTGCGAATGATTATATACATACATATCTAGTACATATACACACACATACGAATAACGCTGTACTGAACACGCGAGTTCCAACAAGCTTTTGTCGAGCCAGCACCTCCTACTCTAAAATTATTGAATTCTACCGGTCATAAATATTTCCATCGATTGATTTAAATAATTCCAATTATGATTTATATATTTTTCAATATATACCCATTCACTGTTTTGATTATTCAACATCAACAGACTGAATACTGATGGATATAACGCCTACTTAACAATTAAATTAATTACCAGAACATAAATTTGAATTTAAACTCGTCGAAAATATTTTTATTCATTCGTGTCTTTTTTTTTTTACCTGTAAAAATATTGTAGGATAATGTATGAAAGGTACAGAGTGTGTTGAGAATAAAGGGCGCATTTAATTCTCAGTTGAGAATATCGGGTTCGAGTTGTATTGGATCTGTATTATATGTATGGGTGTATATAACGCGCGCCGTGCGCACAGGGAATACGTTAAGGAAGCGGGGCATGAGCAATGGCTGGCAGCGCCCCGTAATAATGTTGTCTTCGTTGGCTCGTTTTATTTGCCCGCGGCGCAAGAATGTAGCCTACAGTCAGCTTCAAAATTCAAGACGGTTGCGCAACTCGCGATCATTTTGTGCGCTCAGTATATACATTATCTTTTCCCATCTTCCAATGACCATCAAGAGAATAGTCAATAAGCTTAATGGTTGTACAAAAAAATAATCAACAAATGATAAAAAATTTATTTTTGTTTCAATATATGTATACAAAATAATTATACATGGAAAAAAAATTTCTCTATAGAGTAAACAAAATTATTTATACATGGAGTTAGGCTATAAATAAAATCGAACGAAATATAAAGATATATGTTTAATGTATATAGGTAGGCATTGATTATATACATAGATATATAAGTATATATTATGTATATTGCACAAGGCGAGTAAACGACAGTGGTATCCGACGATCAAAATGTCGTAACCGTAGATCATATAGAGGGGGATAACGATGGGAATTGGCTCTTGCAAATACATTAAGCATTGCACAGTAGGTGGATGTGTATATAAAATAAGAGTAAAATGCGAGAGTGTTGTGAGTGTGTGTGTGTGTGTGTGAAGACTGTATTATTACTCTGATGTCGATGTTGAGCAGACAAACGCGGATGATATAATAAGAAAAAAATAAAACGCGAAAGGAAAAAAAAATTTGGAGAATGAGAAAAGAGAAAAAAACGGGGAGAGAAGTGAGAGACGAGCAAGCAGATAATAGTGAAAAAATTGTCAACGCGTTATACAGACACGGTTGTACAACAGGGAAGGGAAGTTTGCTCGCGATGTGGCGGACAAAAAAGTATAAATTTCTTTAATGGCGCTAATAATTTCATATCGCATAATTTACTTACTGCGAAACGTAACGCCAGTAGCTACCACAAGCATTAACGAGGAGCCTAATATTTATGTGGGACTCGGTCGACCGCCACCCAGATAACACCCTCCGTTCCTCTTCCACCACCTTTGGTCCCCCTCTTCCTCCCTTAGCGCAACTATACACTCTTTTGTGCTCGCGCGCGTGTTCTTAGCTCCGCGTGACTTGGTAGCGAGATAAAAAAAAATCTCCCTCGATTACTTATACAAGAAGATAGGAAATATATCTTATATATTTTATGTTCATGTAAATAATGCGTTATGTAATCAGGAAGACACCACCTTTCATGATCTTCCAAGTGGTTCTAGAAAAAAACGACCAAACATAAAAATTATAATTTATCATTAAATACAAAATGATAAACGCAAAAAAATCATATTTCATTTCACTTTAAATTTTACAAAATTTTTTTTGATTTCATTTTATTTATTATTATTATTATTATTATTATTATTATTATTATTAGAAATTTTTTTTTAATTATTTGTTTATTTATTTACTTATTATTATTATTATTATTATTATTATTAAAAATTTTTTTTAATTATTTGTTTATTTATTTTTTAAAAATTATTTTTCATTTTATTTTTTATTCATTTGTTTATTTATTTATTTACTTTTTTATTTATCATTATTATTATTATTATTAGAAAATTTTTTTTAATTATTTGTTTATTTATTTACTTATTATTATTATTATTATTATTATTATTAAAAAATTTTTTTAATTATTTGTTTATTTATTTTTTATTCATTTGTTTATTTATTTATTTACTTTTTTATTTATTATTATTATTATTATTATTATTATTATTATTATTGTAATATTTTTTAGAAATTATTTTTCATTTTATTTTATATTTATTTATTTATTTATTTGATTATTATTATTATTAGAAAATTTATAAATTTTATTTATTTTATTAACTTAATGAAAGAAAAGAAAAATTAATTTTTTAATGAAATTAATACTCTCAGTTCTCATATATTTACAATTACTTAATTCATTTTATTTACCAACAATGCAATGCCATTATAATTGCCCAAATAATTAATGAAACAAAACTATTAATTAAAATTTCCATTGTTCCATTACAATTAATTAGCTTGTTAATATAACCAAAATATCGATAATGTGATTGGAGAGAACAAACGCGTGTACGTTACAGAAATTTTCCAACACAATTTATTAAATGCATAAATTTTATTGTCAAAGTTCGTCGGACCGCTTTGGAAATAATATCATGTTAAATTGCAGCATTGAAACGAATATATATTTAAATCTGGACTTTGTTTCACATGTATGAATGTATGTGTGTTCTTTCCACTTGCGTCTCTTATTTATATACACATATACAACGCCATCTCTTCTCTCATGACCATTCTCTGCGGTCAACAGGTACGTCTGTCTTACCGTCAAGTCCACGTGGGTTATTCAATTAATCAAAAGCATATACCATGGTGCTGATTATACTTATGATGCACATTTAGTCGTGTACATATTATTACACACTGTTGGATTGACGAATGAGTATAATATAGAGTCGTGCAAGTATAGTTATAATGTTTATCACACATTAAACGTTTAGTAACATTGGAAATATATAACTGTATATTTAAAATAAAATCATGAATAAATATCTACGTATTTATACACGCCATTGTAATGTATATCCATTATAAACAGCACAGAGTAATAAATATAATGATGGTTATCGATTTAATACGTATCATTTGTTTAGCAGAAACACAGTAATATGTAAAAAAAAAAAATAATAATTGCATGTGTATTAGTAAAGCGTGGGTGTATCGACCTGACGTATCATCAGGTACATCGAACGAATTTCAATCGATGGATGACTGTATACAATATATTATAAATATAAGGATCATTGTACCTATTACGACTTCTCCGTAATGAGAATAAAAATAAACTTGTAACTCCAACTCTTTCATACAAACACATGAATATGGTATCGCTGGAGTGTAATCTACAACTGGATTGAATGAAGGAAGATATTTATGTTCCAAGAATTTTTTTTTTCCACCGTCTGGATACATTGGAGCTCGAAATAAATTTCTTTATAATACGAGTCCCATAGAAGTGTGTTTGTCAATGCGAATGTCGAACTGATGAAGAAAAAAATAAAAAGAAACGAGTGCAAAGAGGGTGGTATACTCCACTATGGAGTGAAAAGACATAACGAAGACGCAGTGGATGCCAGAGGCGGAGGACGACGATACGAAGCAGCGGAGCGCACCGGCGCCCAAACCGGCTCCGTCGTGGCGCCGGCGTCACTTCCGCCCCCGCCGTTTCTTCATTGCATCGAGTGTATAGTCCACCGACCCTGCCGCGTCTGTCGATTCAACATTGAAAGCCATGCACAGCGATGTTGAATGTTGCATCTCTTTCCACAATCCTATGACCTCTAACCTCTTATTTATGGAGAAACGATTGGACGAAACCCGACGATGTATATTTTTGTTCTATGATGAATAAATATATTTATTTATTATAAAATTTATTTTTGAATTATTCAATTACAAAGACTTGATATAATTATTCAGATTTATCTAGAAAAGATTGCAACATCGATCTGCAATAATATCCGGGTAACTTCTATGAGTCATTTGACCGTGAACGGAACGAAACGGAATACGAAGTGAGCGTTATAACCATGAACAGTCGTCTCACAACGCGTTCTATTAAATGCGAGTTTCGCATATAGAATAATTCGCAAGGAGATAAATAACTGACGAGCGCAATAAGCTCGCGTGAAAATATGAATCGTAATGTTATCCATGCTTGTCCCAGCCACATTCTGCTTACAATTTATCCTAACCCTCCCGATTATTATTGCATATCGTTATAGGGAACAAAGGGTTGCTGCGTGTAAAAGATATACCAAAGGGCATGAGAGAATGAAACGAACAATTATTTCCTGCATAAATATATCACACAAAATTATTATTAATCAATAAAAAATTTTTTATTCTTATAATATTAAAACTTCAGAGTCTTATAGGACTAGATTGGATTTGATTTTACTTATCTAACAGGAGAAATATTTCTTCGTGACTTACATTATTAATCCAAGGGTCATCTATCTTGGGTTTTCGTTGAGAGAACGAGGCACCCCAAACCCTCTCGAAGGATCAGCACTACAACCAGTGAGATACATACTGTACCTCGGGATATTTATCGTAACGAGGACTTATGGCGACAGATTTAGGAATTAGGGTATCGCAACAGGCCGACTAGACCTGGCGGTGTCCACTAGGAGGTGGAGCTCCTCTTTCGCCTCTCACTAAACTATACACAAGTCTTTTCTATCTTCTTCCACCTCTGCGCGTTCGCTCTGCCAAAGGGGTTGGCTCCATTTACCCTCCATGTGTATACCACACATTCGTTGAATCTTGTGCGCGTATGGAGCCACGTGATACCGCAATAATCCTTGAGGATTATCCTCCATGTACCGGCCAAATATTCGTATCACAAATGCCGGCGCATTGCCCTTCTCAATCCACTATGACCGAACGGAAGTACGTATATATATTATGCATATATATATACGATCACTTTGAAACATTTTGCATGTGAATTTCAGTGGAGCAAGAGGAATTAACGAATCAATATAATAAATTGTTTTCAATCGACAAATCTATTAAAATTGATTTAATTATCAAAATTTATCTTGATATATATTTTTATCATATATTTCAATCTCAATGGCGGATTAAAATTCACAAAAATATTTTACAACATTTAAATTCATAAAATATATAAATATACACTTATATACATGTATTATAAATTTATTGCGTGGATAGTTTTGGAAGTATATATTTAAAATAAATTTGTCACAAGCAGTGTCTGATTCGTGTATCTAATTTAAATATAATTTCAAACTATAAAAAAAAAATATATATAAAAATGTGTGAATGAAAGTATTATGTGTGTCGCAACCGCCATTCCAATGACAAAATAATATTTATGAAAATAATAATAGTAGTATTATTTAAAAAAATAAATTGATGATATTGATGAATACTGCTGGTGAAATATAATACATTGGTTGGTTTCATGCTTGTAGAACAAAACGAGCGATTCGTTTATCGATAAATCCTAATGAAAATTTACCTGCCGTTGAATATACGTGTATGAACACGCGAATATAAATAAGCGCAGTCAGTTATGTATATAAATATACGCGTATACATATTGATAAAAGAGAGGTGAAAGAAACAGAGATCACAAAAACGGAGAATGAAGAAAAGATAGATGATTATGTGTGTAAGGAAAAAATAATAAATGACGTGTGTGCTCTTCTTTACCTGTATGTAAATATCAATGTATGTATGTACATAATATAAAATTTGCGCATGCGTTGAAGTTTTAGATACAACACAAGCGCAACTTCATCATGAACCACGATAGAGGGTGTACAATACTGCAACACACTTGTCTAGGTGTCTGCAAGGCACGTATATTCTACGTGCAAAATATCCGCACGTGTGTATGTGTACATGTGTATCAGAGAGCGAGTGAGATGAAATAATGTTGAGCGCACGAGGGTGAAATAAAGATGGCGATATAATAGGGGAAATGGTGAGGGATATGGTGGGGCTGTGCATTGCGGATTTATTCCCGCCAACACATTCATCATGGCGGATTTAGCTGAACCCGTAACGCATGGCCATGGATATATATCTGCACCGAACCCTCCTCCCCCCCCGACCCCTCACTCTTTCTCTCTTTTACTCTACACAATTCGCTTTCTGGCTTTTATTCCCTTTCTCTCGGTGTTCGTCGTGTTCATCTCTCTTTACCTGCTCTTTTTTTTTCTCTCCAATGAAGTAGCCTCTCTTTCGATTACTCTCCACTATTTCTCTGCAACACCCGACAATTCTCCTTTGGATATTTGTGTTTATATATGTGTATATGTGTGTGTTTATATAGATACACTTGGGACAAATCAATTTATAAATGATATAATATCCGATTGCTTTATTGATTATGGATACGCGATAAATTAAATTTTCGTTATTACTCAATTTATAATCCTCGACGTGATAATTATTTTATGATTTATAATAAATATTTATTTTTAGTACATGACAAAATTTTATAGTTTACCATCAGATTTTTCACTGTTACTATTTAAATAATAGAAAATAAATTTAATTAATATTATGTATAATTCACAATTTAATAAATTTTTCTCAATTATTATTTTATAGTTTAGTTTAAAACTGTTGACAAATATATTTGAATGAAATTGTGGTTATTTTTGATGGATATAATCCGAAAAGCATTATATATCATATCATCTTAACTTCTGTATAGATATTAGTTTTATTGGGTTACGGTTTACTTCACCATCTATGGCGAAATGATATTACGCAGATTCAAATAAATCCATAAGTCATCAATCTATATTTTATCCCACTCTTTTTTAAACATTCTTCTACACTTGAACGATTTTTTTCTACCTCTTAAATTCACCCTTTTGCCCTCCTTGAACATCACCAAATGCGCCCACGTTTTTCCTGAACGAAAGAGAGACGCTTTAAATCCGATATATAGAACTCCCTCACCTCTATCGAGATTCCAATAGCGCGGTCTTATCGGCGGCTTTGTACGATGAGGGATCGTGAGGCACGCTCTGTGCGGCACTTTCCATGATGGCCTTGCCATATTTTACATTTATTATCATATTTGCTGAGACGATCATGGATCATTTCTCCCCTTCTTTCATATATTGGTGACGCACGCATTATATTTATTTAATGGCTGCATCCTCGACGTCCGACAGATATTAATACATCAACGAAAAATATTTTTAAAATATAAAAAAATTTAATTTAATATTTGTCAATTATATTTATATTTTATTCTACAGATAATATAATTTATAACGTACCCTTTACGAATTTATTATTTACACAATTCCAAATACATCATTGTTGAAAAGATGATGGGAGCATATTGTCAGGGATCGAAAGTTAATAACGATGAAAATCTCAGTATTCTTCGTTGGCATTTCTGGAAATCGAGGGTAGCCCGTTAACACTAACATTATATTCACCCTAGAGGATCAACGATATTTTTTTTTATCGGGATTTGGTCAGCAGTGATCCGATACGATCACAACCATCAAATATATTTGAAAAGACTTTATTTACCCAAAGTTTTATCTATTTATGATACAAGAAATATAAAAACAACACAGTATTTTTTTTTCACGCATTGCGTTATGTTAGAAAACACTCACGTTACTTATTTTAGCTGATCTCTTAAATATTATATTACACTGCACTATATACTATTGTCAACGCATGCTCACAGTGGACTAAACTCTGATGTTATGTGAGTATAAAAGTCTCCCAACTGAATATGAACAAGAGGGTGCCAAGGTTATACCCTAATAAAAGCTGTAGTCCCACCTTTACGAAATATTTATTCGCAAGGTCGTTTAGTAGTATAAATTCATGTGGTAAAAAAGAATTTTTTTTCAAACGTATTTTAACAATTCTACCCGGGGTTTCGATGTAAGTATTGCAGTCTCTTAAAAATCTAAACGACAAATACGATCGAGCAAAGTTGAGAGAAATATATAGAGAGTTATACAGAACGATTCATCCAGCTTCCTACCCTCGCGGTCGCTACAGTACATTGAGAATGGAAAAATGGCCGTGTACACGTTGCGTTTGTAGGATCCAAACGAAAAAGTTATCTTCGAACTGTATATAGTGTATATACTCCGCATGTCTATCTGTATATCGTAAATTTTTCTACACTTTCCGGCTATTTGTCGGAGTTTGAATAAATTTCAAGTGTATTCGATTTCTCGACTTTCCGCATCGGATAGAATTTTCATGAGATTCAACGTGTATAGCAATCGTACGAGAGAAGTTGAAAGGGTAACGGGAGTAAGGGCGATGCTCTCTCACGCAGTATATAACTCTTTATTTTTTTTTCTATTCTTTTATTTATTAAATCAAAACTTAAAATTCATTCTCTCTACTCTCGACCGTGGTATACTGCGGCGCGTGGTTTATCTAAATATCTAAAACAAAAAACCGTCCTCGTAAGACAAACTCTCACCATTTACATGTGACAGATGGCACTAAATCATTTTCATCTCACAGAAATGAACGAAACCCGACAAAATTTTCGTTTTTATTCAACGATTGTCGCTGTTCTTTTTTTTTTAAATGTGTCAGTAAATTCTAAAAGGATCCTCCGATTGGATAATACGCGTGGCGAACAGACTTTTTGTCT